>PVIW01002383.1:0-222576 GCA_004026585.1 Noctilio leporinus
CCAATCATCCACTGATGGGCACTTAGGCTGTTTCCAGTACTTGGCTATTGTAAATAGTGCCGCTATGAACATAGGTGTGCATAGGTTCTTATGAATTGGTGTTTCAGGATTCTTTGGGTATAGTCCAAGTAGTGGAATTGCTGGATCAAAAGGCAGTTCCATTTTTAGTTTTTTAAGGAAACCCCATACTGTTTTCCACTCACTTACCTTGTTTTTTATATTCCACATACAAGTGAAATTATATGACATGCATTTTCCTCTGTCTGACTTATTTCACTCAGCACAATATCTTCTAGATCCACCCATATTGCTACAGACAGCAAGATTTCATTCTTTTTTATAGTTGAGTCATATTCTGTTGTATATATGCACCACTTCTTTTTTATCAATTCATCTACTGAAGGACGCTCAGGTTGCTTCCATATCTTGGCTATATAAATAATGCAGCAATGAACATGTGACTGGGTATGGTTTTTTGATTTAGTATTTTGGATTTCTTCGAATAAATACCAAGAAGTGGGTACCACAAAAATAAATACCACAAAGTCCTTCCTTGTGTCTTGTAATATAGCCTTTGTTTCAAAGCCTGTTTTGTTGGGTATGATTATTGCTACCCCAGTTTTTTTATTGTTTGTTTCCATTTTCATGAAATATCTTTTTCTGTCCCTTTACATTAAATCTCTGTGTGTCTTTTGATCTGAAGCAAGTCTCTTTTAGAACACGTATGTAAAAGTTTTATTTTATTATCCATTCAGAATCCATAGGCCTTTTGATTGGAGCATTTATTCCATTTGCATGTATGGTAATATTGATATATATTTATTGCCATTTTATTATTCATATTTTTAATCTTATTTTTCCCTTCTTCTTCTTCTTAAAGAAGACCCTTTAACATTTCTTGTAATACTGGCTTGGTGGTGATGGATTTCTTCAGGTTCTTCTTGTCTGACAAGCTCTTTATCTGTCCTTTTATATAAATAATAGCTTTACTGGTTAGAGTATTGTTGGTTATGGGTCCTTTCTTTTCATCATTTTGAGTATTTCTTGCCAATCCCTTCTAACAACAAAGTTTCTGTTGAGAAACCAGCTGACAGTTTTATGAGTGCTCCTTTGTAGATAACTAACTGCTTTTCTCTTGCAAAGATTCTCTCTTTATCTTTACCCTTTGGCGTTTTAATCATGATGTATCTTGGTGTCAGCCTCTTTGGGTTCATCTTGTTCAGGACCCTTTGCACTTCCTAAATTTGTATGTATTTACTTCACCAGGTCAGGGTACTTTTCTGTCATTATTTTTTCACATAGTTTTATATATTTCTTGTTCTTTCTCTTCTCCTTCTGGCATCACCATTTTGCAAATGGTGGTATCCTTGAACTTGTTCCAGAGGCTCCTTATTCTATCCTCAGTTTTTCAGATTTTTGCTCTTCTGATAAGATGGTTTTTGATTCCTTATCTTCCAAAATGCTGATTTCATTCTCTATTTCAACTACTCCACTGTTGATTTTCTGTTAGGTAGTCCTCATTTCTGACTACATCTCTTTTTATGTTTTCTATTTCCATTTTTATGTTTCTCTTTTTTAAAGGTTTTATTTATTATTTGCAGAGAAAGAGGAAGGGAGAACAGCAGAGAGGGAAAGAAACATCAATGTATGGTTGCCTTTTACCTGCCACCAGCTACAGACCTGGCTGGAGACCTGACTTACAACCTGGTTATGTGCCCTGGCTGGGGAATTGAACCAGTGAACTTTGGGTTTGTAGGCTGGCACCTTATCCACTGTGCTACCAGCCAGAGCTCCATTTTTATGTTTCTATCTCTTCATTGAAATTCTCCTTGAGATCACTGAGCATCCTTATAAACAGTGTTTTGAACTCTGCATCTGGAAGATTGTTTGTCTCTATTTTGTTTAGTTCTTTTTCTGGAGTTTGTTCTGTTCCTTCATTTCTGACATGTTTCTTTGTCTCCTCAATTTGACTACCTCTCTGTGCTTGTTTCTATGCATTAAGTAGAGCTGCTACATCTCCTAAACTTAGTAAAGTAGCTTTATATAGTAGGTGTTCTGTTTGGTTTAATGGAACAGCCTCCTTGAACACTGGAACTGGTCATTCCAGGTGTGTTGTCACACCTATAAGCTGTGTGTACCCTCCTTTTGTAATTGAATCTTGATTGCTGTTGGCACATCAATGGGAGGGATTTTTTTTTTTTTAGGCCTATCTTCTGCAAGTACTGGTTATGAACACAGTGGAGGACCAGGGCTGACCCCACATTGCTGGACTTGTTTCAGTGTAGATCTGTTGCCCATTGAATTTGCTCCTTGAGTATGTTTCTTGCGAAGGTGGTACAGACCACACCAAAGCACCACCCAAGTACAAACCAAGGTCAGCAGCCACCAGCACCCTCCCTGGGGCTGCCAGGCATGAACTACAAAGTGATCTGCAGGTGGCTGCTACTTTTGCTGGTTGAGAGGTACCCAGGAGAGGCCAAGCTGCAAACCAAGGACTGCTGATTCTAGTGCTGGGCTTAGGGCCACTTAGTGAGAGGTATGGGACACACAAAGGCCAAATGCTTTTTATTTGAGAGATTTTAGGAACGTTGTAAGCATCAATGAAGACAAGATGTTTGAATGAAAAAGCCACTGGAAATGGCTTTGGTGGGCCCACAAGTTGGGTGGGACAGAGTCTCAGAGAATCTTCAGGGCAGGACAAACCATGTTAGCCAGGTTGATGGAGACTTAGATATGGTTCCCATCTGTCAGCTCTGTTGGGAAGGCTCAGCAAAAACAATGACCTCTGCCAGCACTTCTCTCTGGGCAAAAGTTGCCCTTCCAGCTCTCTTCCAGATGCCAGACAACTCAGTTCCCCCACTATGTCCCTAGCACTTCAGCACTGGATCTCAGAGTGCATGAGTCCTAGAAAGTATATGCATTGGCCCTTTAAGAGGAATGACTGGGACTCCTGTAGCCCTCTGTCTCACTCTGCCACCATCCCCACTGGTTTTTATAACCAAAAGTCTTGAGGACTTTTCTTCCTGGCACTGAAACCCTGGACTGGGGAGCCTGGGGTGAGAATTAGAGTCCTCACTTTTCATGGGGAGCCTCTACAGCTGAGGTTCAGTTAAAATATCTACAACTGAGATATTTCTCCTGATTTTCATTCTCTATACATGGGTGTAGGTCCTGCCGTTATCTATCTTCAGCCCTCCTACCAGTCTCAATGAAGCTTCTTCTTGATATCTTTAGTTATAGGACTTTTGTCAGCTAGATTTCAGGTGGCTCTGAATGATGTTTCTGTAGTATAATTGTACATTCGATATGGTTGTGGGATAGTCAGGAACTGCATTTACCTACACCACCATCTTGACCAAGACTGCCTACCCGACAAAAAATCAAAACAGGATGTCTGTCACCTCTTTGAAATTTGAAAAAAGAAGTGCAAGAATTTCACAAATTATATTCTCCATGCAAGATTTTCTTGCTAGCTTCTGTAGAGATGTTAATAATGTTCAAAAAGCAACTTGTAAATTATTAAACTAATGTAACCCCAGATGTTTTGCCATACAACTGCTGAGGAATTGCATTCCTTTGAAATTCTACAATAAACTGAATCATAGTCTGATGTGTTGAGAATCACAGGGTGGGGCTGGGGAGGGACTGCATCCTACTTTGAGGAAATTTCAGGGAATGTACTGAAGAGGTGCAAAAATTTCTGAAATAGTGCAATTATCTTTTGCTTTTGCTTTTTGAGAGACTACAGGAAGACAACATTTTTAATGAAGATTTTAATAAAAGTGCTAAGCCCTTTCTAGCTCTAAAATTTTCTAACTTTTGTATTACCTTGAGACATTGTCTTGACAAATCATGTAGCTTATGTATAATTTTATGACCAAATCCTAGATATAAAAGTTGCTCAGTCTTCTCAAGGGGCTGACCAGTTCTCTCTATCATAGCACCCCAGCAAGTCCATAGATATGAAGTAGACTGTGTTCATCTTTTTTGCTGTTGATATTTCTTGATACAATTTTTCCCACATAATTTTTATGACATGTCAAAGTAATTCATTGATTTAAGAGACTGTTAATTATTAAATGCTTTCTAAACATGACATATTTCAAAATTACACTGCTGGAAGTTTTTATTACTTCCACCTAACATGCTATAATTTTGAGATATATTGCTTCAACATTCTCTTTGGAAGCAACAAATTAGTACTAAGTCAATAATACAACACAGTTGAAATAAAAGCAAAAGATTCATTTTTTAAAATAAAGCAAATATTCTTTCAACACTTGATACCTAAAGTTATTTCTGAAACCTCACCATATTATTTTAGATGAAATATATAAAAGGCACACTATTACAAAAGGAAATCAATCCATCTCGTAAGCTGAATTTCATTTTGTGTTTGGATTGAGGTGAGTCCATTGTCAGCTGCATGATAAGAAAGCATAGACGCTGAGTTGTTCTATTTTTTTAATTAAGAATTATCATTTCAAACCTTGTCAGTGGTTTACAATAGCAATGATCCCTACCAGAACAGTTGTTCTTAGATCCTAAGTAGGTTGCCAGAACATTAACCTTAACTTGACCCCTCATGGTCACAGAAGAGATACACAAGGGTCAATTTCTAAAAAATTATCATGTATGGTCTATTCCCTAGATTATACAACTTGCCTTTAAAAATAATTATAATGTGTTTGTCATTTGAAATGACTAAGATCAACAAGGCTAATGAAAATGTTTAAATCCTTATCAGTAGGAACGGAAAAAGACTGACTCCAAAAATGCTGACCTCAAAATTTTTGTGCTGCTTTTGTTGGTTCTGTCTGCTGATGCACATGATCTACTGATGTGTGGCTTGGCATGCCATAGAGACTTATTCATCCATGATATACACGAAAGGGGCTTCCGGACCTCTACATTGCTGTGGCACATTCCTTTCGTCCTCTACAAAGCTTTTAATTGGCGTCTGTGACTAATGAGCATGAAGTCCCGGAAGAAATGGAGCACAGTCTTCCATCAGCCACTAAGACAAGCTGTAAGCTCCAAGCTTATCCAGCTTAAACCAGGAGAAGCTCTGGCCAAGGGCTTGAGATAAAATAGTCCCTAATAATTTCATAAACAGCAATAATTAATCATAGCCAAATTATACTGCCTGTTTCGTGTTATTACCAAAGCTATCATAGCCAAGGACCTTACTTACCCTGCTATGAAAGGCAACATATCTCTTTTTAGGACAATCTGAATTAACCCTACTTTACCTAATGTTTAGTCTGAGGATGTTTCTCCAAGTAAACTCAGCTTTCCCCTCTTTGTGTAGGCAAGCAATCTCATTCTGCCTGAGGTCATGTGAGATGAAGTGTTGATGAGAAATGGATGGAGCTGATGAGAAATGTTCAGCAAATCCTGATGCCAATGGTCTGCCTTAGGATTTCTGATATTTTGGGGTTTTAATTTAAACTTTCAATTATGTGCCTTGCTGTATGTAGTGCAGTAAAGGAGTGGGTGGATTTGAGAAGAAGCAGAACAAAGAATTCAGTTGTTACGTATTTATTATATTTGGCCAAGAATGTCCTATATACAAGATTAGTAAAAAACCAGTAAGAAGTAGGTAAACAATTTTTACTTTAAATAAATTGAAAAACATGCTGCATCTTTTTCACACTGTGCTCTGTAATCAGGTGCATCATTTTCATATTATATCTGTGCTGCCTGCTGCCAACAAGATCATAAGTACAAACATGGACACTGAAATCAAGTAGCAATTATAATTTTGTGCCTACTGATTGTATTTTTAGATTAGCATCTAAGGAAAACAACTTAAAAACTGTAAAAAAACAAATCAGCAAGTTTCAGGGGCCAAGGGAAGGAGTTATGCTCCTTCACTAAATCTCAGTGTTGATGTTTGAAAGACACTTTAAGGTCTCCTTTGGCCATTGGTATTACAGACTTTATACTTCTAAACGGCATAAGTTATTATAAAGACATAGTTAATAAAAATATTTTAATTGTTTTTAAAGTATATAATTATTCATTTTAAATTCTGAAACTTATACTTTCTTCTAGTTCCTTGTCGGTCTTGATTTTAAACAACTATTTACCATAGAACTTGACTATTTCTTGTCCTATGTATATATATGTATCTTATCACTTCTATTTAGCTGTCTTATTTATTTTATAACTTGCTTTTACCCATCCCTAGAAACTTGGATAGAACTTCCTTTCATCCTGTCCAGGTTGGCCATTCAGTCTTCAGTTTTGCATTGAGCTCATAATGCTCTTAATCAGGTCCAGATTCATAATCACAGGTCTCCTGAGTCTCAGCCCATGTACCCTGTTCCACATTATTTCTGAGCCCCCTGCCTCTTTCCTTCTTTCCAATAAGACCCACATCCTTAACATCCACAGATGATTTTAGAAACTTGTTGATCAATCTCTCTTGCCACCTCTCACACAAAAATGTTTCTGCTTTCAGTGTGTAAGTTATAACTCAGCCTTTAAATGAAAAATTCCTTGATTGGGATTATCAAGTTATTTGAAATGTTACTGACCTCAAAGACATGAAATAACTTAAGTATCACTTATTTCCTATACATAAATGTGTGTAATGGGCAAGGACATTTCACAATTTTGCTGAACACAAGATTATAGGATCTTTTAAGGCAGTTACTGGGTTTCATATCCTGTAGGAGCTTGGATGAATCCATGAGCTTTTCAGTTGTATAATCAGTATTATAGCGAGTGATGACAGTGGTGGTATCCAACTCCGTAAATGCACTTCTAGCAAAGATATACCTAGAATGTAGAGTTGGCAGAGTAACATGGAGTTCCTGCATTATACTCTAAGAACTGAAAAGTATAAAGAAAAACCCAAAACAGGAAATCATCCCGTTGCTCATAAAAATCCAAACAAAGTCCACAGGAATTGCCTGTTTATGTCCCTAGTAAATTCCCAATAAATATTAAATTTACTGTCATTGGACTATGTTTTCAATAACATATAATTAATTACCATCATCAACTTTTCCAGCAATTTTTCTATAAAACCTCAAGAATACCATAGGCCATTATAAAATCAGTGCAGCAATTAGTGGTTACGACTCTTTAAACTGAAGTCCTTTGATCTAGGGGTGCAAGCTTCCATCTTCCCTTGGTATGCCTAAAATATAAAAAGTTAAAGTTTTTCAAGACTGTCATAACACTGATACCAGTTCTTCCTCATAGATAAATGAAAATACATTATCTTCAGATTACTACATGAATAATTTAGTTAAAACATACATAGTTATTATAGTTTTATATTATTGAATATTGAAACAGATAATAGTGGAAAATATGCAATCACCTTCCTTATATTTTATTAAAAATAGGATAACACACTGAGATCCAAGATGGATTTGGAGACTTAATTTAAACTCTATAGACCTTGGATTTTACACTTGTCAATGAGAGTTACCTTGCTCTTTGATTACATAGTGTTTCTTTTCAGATATTTTTAACTTTGGAACTCTGAAGCAAAGATATTCAAATTTAACTTTGGAGTTTAATACATATCTTTTTGCCAGAGACATTTTACTGATCCCATGTTATTTAAAGGCCAAGTGGAACTGTTATGGTGAAAATCTGAAAAGAATGTCAGAACTAACACAGTATGGAGATCACATTTTCACAGAAATAATGATTCCAAGTCTTGTAATTTAATTTGCATGGTTGAATGAACTTGTCTTTCTCCTCCTCCAAAAACACAGCCTACCACATCCTGATCTACAGCCCTCAGGAAAGGAGGCCAAGTCTGTAAGTTAGCATTTTCTAATTATGCCTACTCCATACCTTCATACCCAATAACCATTTTTTAATTAAAATATGAATTACAAGTCTATAAACCTTTCTTTCTGAGAAAATGATGAGAGATGGAAAGCACTGTTCTATGTTTCTTTTAACTAAAAATAAAGTCATTTAACCTCAATAGAGCATTAATACATATTTCAGGTGGGAGTGTGTGACCTGTCACAGAAAGGAATATAATCATGTTACCTGGAACTCAAGGAAATACGTTTTGGGTACTTTCTCAGGGGAGTTGGGAAAATTCATTCTAGGGAAATTTCCTTAGCTTGCTTTTATGAGTATGTTATTGGAGTCTTACCCTCTGTGTTAATGGACATGGTTCTATAAAAACAATCTCCACATCTCAGTGGCTTATCAATAAAAAGGTGTGTTTATTATTCAGAACATTGTCCAACAGCACAAAAATGAGGACAACCTGAGGGCTCTGCTCTAATCTGTTGTTGATAGACCCAGGCTACTTGCTATGTGCAGCTTTGCTGTTTCTAAGGCTTCTGCCTTCTCTGCATTCGGCCCACCAATGGGAGCAAATCACAGAGGACTTCCCAGGAGGTCTTCAGGGGCCAGACCTGAAAGTGGTGTATGTCACTTCTACCTTCATCCCATTGGCCAGAACTCAATTACACATCATCATTCTGGGAGGGAGACTGAAAAATACAACCTAGGTGGCTGCCAAGAGGGCAAATAAATAGGATTTATTAAATAGGGAAAATAAATAGGATTTGATGAACACAGAATAGTTTCTGCCATATTTTCTATAGTTCTGAATTGGGGTCAATTAACAGAGTCTGTCTCAGGACTGTTAGTCCTGAAAGCTAGTAGCTGTAAGAAAATATGGGACCAACTGTGCCCATCCCAGGCAGCTGTAGCTACATGTCTTTAGAGAGAGTACTCAATTTTAGATTCTGTGAGGGATGTAAGATCAGTTAGATATTGTCTTTTTGCTCAGGCAGTAAACAGTCTATTAAAGGAGTAGGCTGTTTGTATAAACCAGCTATATTCTAGCTTTTGAAACAGGATGTTAAACTGGAATTTTCTGCTGAGTCTCCTACTTCTAATAGACATAAAATTTCAAAGTGGGGTACCAAATCAAGGTATAGATTTTCAAAGGAAAATCAATAAAGGGTTTTATAATCTAAACTTGTCTTAGCTACAGAAAGTATATAAAAGGTCCCTGAGAGTGAAAGTTGAGAGAAGATTTCATGAGGAGAATTTCTATTTTTAAAAAAATTAACTTTAAAAAAGAAATCATGCTGTATTTTCCACCCATATCCCTGTCTGCCATCTCACCTGTGTCCTAGTAACTGACTTCAACAGGACCATTTTGAGAACTTGAAATTTACTCTCGAAGGTTGGGAGCAGAGACGTAAAGACCGATTTCACCCTCTAATCTAAGAAACCTGCCAGAGGACATTCCATAACTAACTAGCTATTCTGAGAAAAGAAGAAAAGCTCTTGCTGAGGTGAAATTAGCCTGACTTGCAAATTTGTTTGGTAAAAGGATGTGGGTGGCGGCAGGGGGAGCATCTTAGACTGTGTCTAATATGGCTACCCAGAGGGACCCCAGCAGAGAAAAGCTGCAGGTGGACCCGTGGGTGCCCAAGGTCCGACCAGAGTCAGCCAGCCAGTGTGGGAAAACTCTCTGAAGGGGTCTTGAAAGAGTTAATTTGAAATATTGGCCACACTTCCTTGTGATTCTATTATCAAAAAGATCTTTCCTGTCACTCTTAATAATCTTTCTTCAACCTTTTCTGTCCCTCTCATCAGCCTTTCTTACCTCACTCACCAGGATGGAAGTTGGTCTGAAACAGCAGTTAGTGAGTGAAGGAGGGAATAAGAAAGAGAGGAAGCCAGCCACATTGTTTATGTTGAAGGCGGCATCAACTTGGCCACAGGCCACTTTAGCTAGGAGATGGTGTAGTTCTACCTGGTGGTTTGAATGTGGGTGGACATGGGACTAGGCATGCTGAATTCTGAACTGAGACTGTGCTTTGTAACCTACAGCATAGAACCTTTTCCGAACTAGGAATAATCAGAGAAGTCATGGTTTTGTCTGAGTTTTCAACAGAAGCAGGCTTAAAGGCACAGTGGCAGGCTAAAACAATGAATGTTTTGTTTTGTTTTGTTTTGAATACCTCCAGCTGACAGAGCCGATCTGTTCAATGTGCCATTTATATCTGAATTTGGGTAAAGGGCTCCAGGAGAAGTGCAAAGAGTGTACTCTGGGAGATCTAGCTGGTGTGAAATGTGCCTAAGGAAAGGCAGCATGGAGAGGGCACCAGAGCTTAAAGGGACAGAAACTAGGCAGGAAAGGAGACTGATGGGGCTTCATTAAAGGCATTCCTTGCAGAGAAAACAACATAAAAAAGTGAAGGATGTGTCAATGTAGGTTCATCCTTAGTAAAAAAAAAAAAAGTTGGTGAGTGATGATAATAGGGAGGCTGTGCACGTGTGAGGATGAGGAGTAATAGCGATCTCTGTACCTCCCTCTTCATTTTGTTGTAAAGCTAAACCTTCTCTTAAAAAGGGTCTCCAAACTAAAAAGACAAGGAGACAGAAAGTCATAGCAGATGCATAGAGAGTAGCAATTAGTTCCATTTGGCTGACGCTAAGCATTGGGGCAATAATGGAAAATGAGATGGAAAGAGTTGGCCTCCAGCTTGGGTAAAAGATTTCAGCCATGCTTGAAACCTTAGCAGGGAGTCTTCAGAAAAGGTAAGGAATCATGGACAAAGCAGATGACCAGGGCAAAAGGAGAACTTTGTAGTTGGGCTGACCTTCAAGGGAGGTAGACAAATGTCTACCTTACAGTGCCCGGTGAGGTATGAGACACTAGTTTTTATTCAGATAAGCCAAGTTGATATCCAATATGGGGGGTGAAATGTGATAAGTGTAGTGTGAACAAAAGAACTGTAGGCAGTGAGTATGATAAATTTAGTAAGCTGTGCTGGAAGGTAGTCATTTAATCTTAGAGTAGGTTTGGGAGTCAACTCTGCACAGATAGGAAAAGCTGCTTTTCAGATAGGCAGCCCCAAAACACCGTTCTGTGACTTCTAACACATATTTTGGCTTCTCCAAGCCTTTGTTTCCTCATCAGCAATGTTTAATAGCAGTGTATGGTAATAAAATCATACAGATTACCTAGCACATTGCCTACCATAAATCTGGGGACCAAAAAAAGTCAACTCCCTTCTCTTTTCTTTAAGGGGAGGAGGAGGTAGATTTCTGATACATGGACTGCAGTTCAGGTTATGGTCGTCATCTCAAGGGATCTATAGGAAAAATTCAGAATCCACTGCAGATGCTCTTTCATGGACCAGCTGTGTAAGTGGACATTGAGGGAGGCTCGAGGGCAGTGGGATCTTAGATTCCCTCAAAACTGAACTTAGGGCAACACCTACCATAGCATTTCTGAGTCTGCTGACCTTGGCAGGGACTAGCATAGGAACTGGGTGGGGCTGAGTTTGCAGGTCACAAGTTCTCAGTGTTTTAAGGTAGTGTGGGAGGCAGAAGAAAACTGGAAAGAGGAGAGAAAGTGTGTAAGCCAGGGAGTTTGAATGTTATTCTGATGCAATCACAGGCTTTTAAAAAGGGCAGAGATGGGAGAGAGGAGAGACCTGAGACCTCACCTATTCCTGCAGCCATAGAGACAGCCAGATGAGCAAGTGGGACAACCCAGAGGTAAAAATAGCATGGCCATAGCCTAGAAGCAGAGGGAATGGTAAGAGTCAGGAGATAGGGCCTGTAATCATAGGTCTTCTGCTCAGCTTCCTGAGCCTTGGTTTTTCCATCCATCAGATGGGCTTACAATGACATTCCCCTTATCTATAGCCTATAATTAGAAATGTCATTTATCCAAAATTCAACCAAAACAAAATAGTAAGTAAAAGTGGACTTTGGGCAGTCAGTGTTGATATTATTACAAACTTCATGCTGACATGAGACAGTAGTCCCCTCCAGTTTATTCATCAAGGACTTTATGTTTAATTTGGCCACAATTTTAGTATGTTTGACCCTGTAGTTTCTCTTTCCAGAGAACTGAAGATACAAATAAAGAGGGAATGCTAGAGTATTAGATGTGAATAAGAGGAGGCAAAGATGGAGAGCCCACCATAAGAAGAGATAAAAAGAAGCAAAGGAATTGTTTTTAAAAGAGTAATGTGGATCCATTCAGTGTAGGAAGAAAAAATGTTTATATCGCCATATGCTCTGGGCCTATCTGTACTTGTGGTATAGTTTCTGAAATCTGCAAACATCACTGAGCAATTGAAGCTTGCAAAGATAGTTCTGAGTCATCAAGAATCAAATAAATTACACCCAGAAGCTTCCTTGTATAAAGAGGCAGGGGAGGGAACTGGAATACATCTTTTAAGTCTATTCAAAATTATACAATTTAAAAATGTGTAAGGGGCAAGTTTTTATTATATGAATTCACTTATCCAATGTTTGTCAATTTGTAAGTTACACCCACTGTGATCAAAAGTATGCAGAATGCTTTAAAAAAGAAAAAGGAAACAGATATACCTGGACTTAGTCAAATGAATACTCATCTTGAAGGCTACACATTGAAACTGACTATTCTACCTTACTGAAAATATTTTTGTGACTTGTACTTATTGTCTTTACTGCCTTTTTTAATGAGCTTATAATGATTCAAAACAAGAGCCCTCTTTTTCTTTTGTTTTGAGTCCTCACCCAAAGATATGTTTACTGATTTGAGGGAGAGGGAGAGACAGAGAGATGTGGAGCATAGCATTGATCCACTGCCTTCAGTACATGTCCTGATTGGGGATTGAACCCAAAACCTAGGGTGTGCCCTCACCAGGGATTGAACCTGCAACCTTTTGTTGGACAGGACAACACTCAAACCAGCTGAGCTTCTTGGCCAAGGCAACAACAGTGTTCTTACTTTAGAATCTAAAGTTATTATTTACAAAGAAAACCACTGCCAATGACAATGTATTCTGAGCTTAATTTTTCTAAGAATCATTAGCTGAGAGTTTTACTTATGCCCTAAAAAGGAGATACTGGCTGGCCCTTAAAATTAAGTCAGAATGATGCTGAATTACCCATGTTATTCATTTTTTGATGCATACAAAGTCATTTGGCCTACCCTAAAGGTAGAAATGTTGCCACTATTAAGAAGATGTTTTGTTTTTGTTTTTGTTTTAAGATTTTATTTATTATTTTTAGAGAGAGGGGAAGCGAGAGAGGCAAAGAGGGAGAGAAACATCAATGTATGGTTTCCTTTCACCTGCCTCCAGCTACAGACCTGGCTGGAGACCTGGTTTGCAACCTGGTTATGTGCCCTGGCTGGGAATTGAGCCTTTGGGTTTGCAGACTGGCTCCTTATCCATTGTGCCATCAGCCAGGGCTAAGAAGATGTTTTTTAATGAGCCAGTGATCCAAGTGAAGTGTAAAAGGTGGCTTGAACAATAACAACACCATTAAAATAAGGTAACTCCTTTGAAGGAGAATGCACTTATTTAGTAAGTTCTAACATATTTGTTTTTTAAATGCATAACATGGAATCATATTTGATACAACATTGACATTGATCCCTTTACAAAAGTAAATATAATGCTGTCATCATCATTCTATTGGAGGCTAGCTTGGAGTTTGAGGGCTGCAGAGACTCAAGTTCACCCTCACTACTGTGGGGCAGGATCATAGTTCTCTGCCTACCCCCTGTAGCCAGGTGGATTGATGACTGAATCTGGCTAAGTCCCAACAACTGGAGATGCCCAGGCTTGTAGCAAAGCATCCCTAGGCCCTCAGGAGAGCACTCTCCCAGGGGTGATTCAGAACAGGGAATGACACTTTGGAAAAAGCATGATCTTCTGCTCCATCTATGCCTTCTTTGAAAGGCCAGATAACATTTGCACAAACCTGCTTCTCTCAAGATGTCTAGTAGCACAACAACTAGATGTCTGGTGGGCCAAGGGACAAAACTTTGTGCCCTGACTTTGTTTTTAAGTTGTTATGAACTGAGTTTATCTTCTAAGCTTGTTATTTTAAACATAGGGTAAAATCATATAATAACATACAGTATTATAAGCCATTTATAACACTACTGGGATGTGCCAAACCTGAACTTGAAAATAGTAAAGATAGTATGTTGTATTTGGAAGGTCAGCATCACAAATATCCTACTCATCCTAATGACTATGAAGAGTTAAAACTTAAGACTTAATTATGATTTTATTCCCTTATTAAACTGATGTCATAACATCTCATTAAAAACACTCCTTTTCTACTCATGGTCTTAAAAAGCAAAGGTTTAAGTAGACATGTTTGTTCATATTTGGCAGTTTTTTCAAATACTCGAATGCTGTTGGGAGTGTTTTCATCCCAAAGTACATTTATTTTGCTTTAAGTTACTATTTAAAATAGAAAAGTAATATAGTCTTATTGTACATTTGAAAAATGTAGAATTATAGAAAGAATTTAAGAAATAAATCCAAAGATAACCACTATTAAAAACTGGACTCTGCAAAAGATGCTGTTGAGAGAATGAAAAGGCAAAATACAGGGGGGTAAATAAACATTTTCCAATCACAGAATTTACAAGACTGGTATCCAGAATGCATAAACACTTAACATTCACAGTAAGAAATCAAACAACCCATTTAAAAAAAAAAAAAAAACAGGTAAATAACTTGAACAAACACCTTACCATTAGGCATATAATATGGATGGCAAATAAACATCAATGGATGATGACAAGGTATTTAATATCATTAGTCTGGAAAATTCAAATTGAATCATGATAAAAATAATACTCTGTGCTTGCTAGAATGGGCAAAATTTGAAAGTCTGATAATACCAAGTGTTGATGAGAACACAGAGCAAATGAGACTCATATTCTGCTGTTAGAAAGGCAAAATGGTATAGCCATTCACTTTAGAAAACAGCTTGGTAGTTTCTTAAAAAGTTAAACATGCGCTCACAATATGGTTCAGCAATCCCACTTCAAGGCATTTACCCTAGAGAAATAAAAACTTGTATTCACACAAATACTACTACACAAACATTTATAAAGGTTAATTCCTAACCTCCCAAAACTGGTAACAGCCCAGATGTTTTCTGAGGGTAAGTGATTAAACAAACGGTGACACACTCAGGGATTTGTCCTCAGCAGTAAAATGAAATGAAATTTTGATTCATGCAACAAATTGCATATATCATGAAATAGTTTTGCTCATTGATACAAGCCAAACAAAAATGTTTACCTAATATATGATTCCAATATTATACCATTTTCAAGAAGACAAATGACAGAACATTAGTGATTTAGGATCAGGAATCATGTGACTACAATTGATAGCAAGAGGGAATTTTGGTGCATGGTGGAACTTTTAGATATCCTGGTTGGAGTAGCAGTTACATAAAACTACGCATTTTGAATTCATAGAATGCACACACTAATCAAAGGTAGATTTGATTGTATATTAATTTAAAATAAAATAAAAATCTCTTGCTGGATGGTTCAATTGGTTGGAGCATTGCCTTGTACACCAAAAAGGTTGCAGTTCAATTTCTGGTCAGGGGACATATCTACTTTGTGGGTCCGATTCTCTGACAGGGCACATGCCTGGGTTGTGGGTCTGATCTCCAATCTGGGCATGTATGAGAGGCAACTGATCCATGTTTCTCTCTTTGATATTTCTCTCTCCCCCCATCTCCTCTCCCCCCACCTCTCTCTTCCTCGCTTTCTAAAATCAATAAACCTATTTTCAGTCAAGGATTAAAAGCATAAAAAAAAAAATAGTAGCATGATATGTGTGTATACTAGGAATTTTATGGGAAAATCTAATTTTACTATTAAATTATAACAGCACAAATAATTTTTAAAGTAATTCCAGAATCATACTTGTCTTCATAACATGTTACAGTAAGTTTGAAAGCAATAGCCATAATTTTGCAGGAAATAAAAATTGTCCTTTTCTCCCCTTGCCAACTTAGAAATCTTTATTATGTAGTATTCAGGAAATCACAGAGCTTGTCTAGTCATCCATACTAATCTTTATCATGCAGTCACTGAGGAGTGCTGGAATGTAAAATTTGAAAAGAAGTATTGGATTAAGAAATCAATCTCTGGCTGGTGGCACAGTGGATAAGGCACTGGCCTGCAAACCAGGGGTCGCTGGTTCAATTCCCAGCCAGTACACATGGCCAGGTTGCAAGCCAGGTCTCCAGCCAGGTCCCCAGCTAGAGGCAGGTGAAAGGCAACCATACATTGATGTTTCTCGCCCTCTCTGCTTCTCTCCCTTTTCTTTAAAAGAAAAGAGAAAAAAAGAAAGAAAAAAGAAATCAAGTTCTTATTGGTCTCCTGAGGATTCCTTTAGTAACAAAATGATCTGCTACATTTTACAAAAAGGTGGAATGTTTGCTGTCCAGGATTGTCAGTGAGCAGAGGTCAGAACACAGAGGAGGAAAATGCCCTGGGAGACAGGAGGAAGAACAATTTCTGGGTCAAAAAGCGTCCCATCCCATTCAAATTCCATTGTATTGAAGAATAATCCTGCCTGCTTAATGTAGAATTGCATAGCAGGAAGTATTTGGAGGGAGAAAGGATTGGTAAAATGCAAAATCCTAAATTGAAATAGGTGGGTGTTCTTCCCTGGCTAAGTACTCAAGCCCCTCAGTACACAGGGAGAAAGGGTGTTCCAAATCTCTGCTAAAGTGTGTCCCAGCTTGAAGACTTGGTTTGGGGGAGGTGCCTGACTTTCTTAGAGTTGTGACTCCAGCACTGAGGCTCACACGTCTGTGATCTGCTTTTAGGCTCCAGAGGCCTTTGTAATTTCGTGGCAGCCAATGCCACGACAAATGACAGTTGGGATATTTCTTTGAGAATCTTGAGAAATGCAATTTGGGAAAAAAATTTTAAACTTTAAGTATCTTGATGAAAAAAATCAACTTTAGATGAATAGTGGACAAGAATGAAAATACCTCCTTCTCCAGAACAAATGAGTAAACAAAAGGGGGTGGGTATTTAGTGTTGATTTTGCTGTAGCATTTAAATATCTGTGTTGGTTGGGCAAAGAGTTTATTAGCATTGTTCTTAACCCTCAGATGATTTGATTAGAAGGGGTCACATCAAGACTCTGGAGCATTTCCATAGAATTCTGAGTTCAGTCACTGGGTTGAACACTGATGGTCTAATTATTTCAGCCACTGTTCTTTAAAAAATAACATACCTGGGGTTCACTGAACTTGTGATGCCAAAAAGACACAGGTGATAAAAGCAGATTGAATCTGAGATCTACTTTTGTTCATTTGGAAGGAGCCAAAATATATAGTACAAATTTGCAGATGTTATATTTATTGTTTAAATGTAATTTAAATTGACTTATTAAAACTTAAAAACAAGTAACCCATAACACTGGTGATAATATAAATAATGATTAGATTCTTAGGCTATATTTTGAGGATCTGTTTAATTCATAATATAGCTTATTACCACACATCACACAGCCTTATTTATCTTGGAAAATGAATTCTAGTATCAGACACAAAATAGAAGGCATACATATCTAACAAGCAGCTGAAGGAAGTCCCCTTCACCCACTCACTGGGTTATCTGATAGGCAGACTACACATTTCCTAAAGGTATGAACAAAGCAGGAATAATAAAATATTTGCTATGACCTGAATAGTTTGGTCTCCCACCCAAATCCGCAGGTGGAGATCCTAATCCCCGAAGTGGTAGTAATAGGAGGTAGGGCCTTTGGAAGGTAATTAGGTCATGAAGACAGAGCCCTCATAATGGAGATTAATGCCCTCATTAAAGGGACCCCAGAGAGCTAGCTGATCCCTTCCACTAGGTGAAGTTACAACAAGAACTCAACAATCCGTAACCCATAAGAAGGCCCTAACCAGAACCCAACCGTGCTATGGCCCTGATTGTGTATTTCCAGCTTCAGAACTGTTGATTATAAGCCATGCAACCACTGCTATTTTTATGTCAGCTTAACTAGACTAAAAGTTTTGAAAATAATTGATATGAATATATGTATTTGGCAAAGGTTCGAGATGCTCATGGGAAAAATTAGAACTTTGATGAAAGCCCTTAACTAAGTTTGGTATTACTTTTATAGTGAATCACTAGGGCCTCTGAAGGTCTTAATCAGGCCCTCCATCCAGTCCTGTTATTTCTGTCTTCATCAATTCTGACAACATGGACTCCAGTAATGCAACCTGAACCTAGGGCTAGTTTCCTAGGGGCCTCAACAAGTAGTGGGGGGTGTGGCAGTGGTTTGGTTCATAGCACAGAGTGGCAGGGTGAGCGGGTGGCACTCAGGGTGGCAGTTGTTTAGTTCCTGGGTACCTGTGTGGATTTCAACAGCTGTGGAGCCAGTGGGGCATCAGTAGCTCTTCATGAGCTTGCCTATTTTAGAAACTGGGTCCTGCCTTCCTGCATGTATGTACTTCAGGCCATCTTGGAAAGAAAGAGTTTATGAACTGTCTTGTTATTTGTGCTTCATATTAATGGGGAAGATTCCATACTGGAAAGGACAACTCTATGTGAAGACTAAATGACAGAGAATAAGATTGGATGCAGATTATCTTGAAAAGATTCAGGGAGTAGGAACCTGAGAGAAATTGCAGGAGTTGAGGGAGAAGTAATCTGTGTTCAAGATTTTAAATTTGCAATAGTAAAAACTAATAATAATAACCCAATTTTAGAATGGGCAAGGGACCTAAACAGACATTATTCCAAAGAATACATACAATTGGCCAACACATGTATTAAAGTATATTTAAAGTATGTTCTATATCACTAATTATCAGGAAATGCAAATGTAAACCACAATAAGATATCACCCTTAGGCCTATTAGGATGGCTAGTATCAAAAAACACCAAAAACATCTTTAACAATGGCTGATGAAAATGTAAAGAAAATGGAACTCTGATACACTATAGGGAACCTAATTGGTGCAGCTACTCTAGAAAACAGTGAGATAGAGAACTATAGGTTCTACACAAGATTGTAGTACTTAGGGAAGGACAGGGGGCAGGGGAATGGGATCAATGTAATACAACAATAAAATTAAAATTAAAAAAAAAGATTGTAGTAGTTAAATCCTTCCACAACCACATCAAAGTTTTAACTAAATTGTAGAACAACCATCATTCAGAACTGCCTGAAATCTAGCTGAACAAGAAGTCCTACAATTAGTGATATAAGAAAGAAGCTACATGAAGGCTGATAGGAGGGGTTGAGATGCAGAACAAGCTAGTCACATACCCATCTATAGCAGGAAAAAATCAAGAGAGGTGTCTCAGTGGCAGAAGTCCTCTCTAAGGAGTGAGGGGTCCCAACCCTACACCAGGCCCCCCAACTCAGGGTTAGTGTCAGGAAGAGAAGTTCCCAAAACTTATGGCTGTAAAAACTAGTGGGAATAATGGCTAAGACAGAGGGCTTCTAAAACCCAGGTGTTCATCTTAAATGGCCCATGCATAGACTAATTATGATTCACTCACTCTGAGCTCTAGCACTGGACAGGAGCTTGAAAAGTGCCAGGGATGCTTGGGAGGAATTCAGCTGTCTGGCATGTGCACAAGAACTGGGGAGGCAGCTTTCTCTCAGACAGAAGTACTGGCAGAGGCCATTGTTCCTTTGTTGAATGCTCCTCTCATAGAACTAACAGATGGGCACCATATCTGAGTCACCATCAGTCTGGCTAACAATGTGCAACCCTCCCTGGAGATTCCCTGACACCCAGCCTCACCCAACTTGTGGGCCCACTCAAACCATTTCCAATAGCTGTTCTATCTAAATAACCAGTTTTGGCATAAGCTGAAAATTTTCCTAAAACCTCTCTAAGGTTCACAAACCACAAATAAGCTTTGTTTGCCATACCCTGTACCTCTTATAAAGTAACCCCAGACCAGATAGTACCTGCAGCCAGCCTTGGTTTGTAGGTTGGCATCTCCAAGCCCAACACAAGTAGCAGCCACCTGAAGATTGCTTTGTAGCTCGTATTTGGTGGCCTTGGGCAAGGAACAGGGGGCAACTCATCTTGGCCTACAACGCCAAAGAGGCCCAAGCTAGCATGCCCTGTGGACACTTTTAGACTGTATGAAAGCAACACTCACCCACTTCCAAAGTCAACAGAAGCACCAGAGCCTTGCAGGAGTGAGTCTTACTCCATAGGATCAGCCTCTGCACAGCAGATACTCAGCTGTGGTCAACGTCAGTTCTTGCAGCTGAGTGGCCTAGGGGTAAATCCCTTCCATTAACAGCAACCAAGACTCAGCTACAATAGGAAGTGTTCACAATCTACCTAGGGAATGCCTGGAATGCCCAGCTCAGGTAACTGGGGAAGTTAAACCACTGAGCCTGACAGGACCCTTACAACCTAAGGCCACTCTATTAAAACTGGGAGATGTAGAAAATCCACCTAATACATAGAAACAAACATAGGGAGGCAAACAAAATGAGGAGACAAAAATACATTTCAAGTGAAAGAATAGAACAAAACTCCAGAAAAATAATTAAACGAAATGGAGACAAGCAGTCTACCAGATGCAGAGTTCAAAACACTGGTTAAAAGTATGCTTGGTGAACTTAGGGGATGTATAGAGGAACTTAATAAGAACATCAACAAAGAGCTAGGAAAGATAAAAATAGAGATAGAAAACATAAAAAAGAAACAAGAACGAAGAATACATTACAGGGAATTAGCAGTGAAGTAGATGAAGCAGAAGATCTAATTAGCAATTTGGAATATAAAGAAGCAAAAAACACCCAATCAAAACATCAAAAAGAAAAAAGGAATCCAAAAAAAATGAGGATATTATAAGGAGCCTCTGGGACAACTTCAAGCATACCAACATTCACAAAATGGTGGTGCCAGAGGAGAAGAAAAAGCAAGAAATTGAAAGCCTATGTAAAAAAATGACAGAAAAATTTCCTAATGTGGTAAAGATACACCCAAACAGGCACATACCAAGACACGTCATCATAAAAATACCAAAGTTTAAAAACAGAGAAAAAACTCTTAAAATTAGCAAGCAAGAAAGTTTCCTACAAGTGAAATCACATAAGAACTCTCAGCTGATTTCTCAACAGAAACTTTGCAGACCAGAAGGAATTTGCAAGAAATATCAAAGTGATGAAAAGCAATGACCTACAACCAAGATTACTTTATCCAACAATGCTATCACTTAGAATAAAAGGACAAATAAAGAGTTTGCCAGACAAGATAAACCTAAACCAGTCCATCACCACCAAACCAGTATTACATGAACTGTTAAAATAGTCTTCTTTAAGAATAAGAAGCAGGGAAATAATTAAAATATCAATAATAAAATATCAATAAATATAGTACATATCTATCAACAATTACCATAAATGCAAATTGAATAAATATTCAAATCAAAAGACTGGATGGAGCCTGACTGGATAACAAAACAAGACCTTAACATATGTTTTCTAAAAGAGACTCACATTGAAAGACACAAAGACTGAAAGTAAAGATATTTCATGAGAATGGAAACAAAAAAAGCTAAGGCAGCAATACTTACAGCAGACAAATAAACTTTAAAGCAAAGGATATACAAAGAGACAAAGAAGGACTCAGCAATTCTACTTCTTAGTATTTACCCCCCAAAAATCCAAAACACTAACTCAAAAAGACATGTGCATCCATGTGTCTATTGCAGCATTATTTACAATAGCCAAAATACGTAAACAACTTGTGTCCATCAATAGATGAATGGGTAAAGTAAAAGTAGTGCATATATGCAAAAGGAATATGACTCAACCATAAAAAGGAATGGAATCTGGCCAGCTGCAACAATATGGATGGACCTAGAGGGTATTATGCTTAGTCAAATAGGTTAGACAGAGGAAGACAAATGCCATATGATTTCCTCTATATGTGTAATCTAAAAAACAAAGTAAATGAACAAAAATAGACTCATACATACAGAGAACATTTGGATGGTTGCCCGGTGACAATGAGCTTGGAGTGATAAGCAAAAAGGTGAAGCGATTAAGAAGTAGAAATTGGTAGCTAGAGAATAAGCACAGAAATGTAAAGTTCAACATAAGGAATATAGTCAGTAATATTATAATAAATATACAGTATATGGTATCATATAGCTGCTAGATGTAGCAGAGTGATCACTTTGTAAATTATATAATCCTTAATCACTGAGTTACACATCTGAAACTAATATAATATCGTATGTAAATTGTAATTGAAAAATTAAAATTCATTTAAAGAAAAATTGTATTAATTAAAAAATAAAAATAAAAGAACTATTACATGATCCAAGATCCCACTTCTAGGTGGTTATCCAAAGGAACTACAATCAAGATCTTAAAAAAATATCTGGGGGGGAATGGGTGGGTGGGGAGGGGGACAGAGGGGAGCAAAAAGGGGATGGATGTAATACAACAACAATAAAATTAAAAAAAAAAAAAGGGGGATGGATGTAATACAACAACAATAAAGTTAAAAAATAATAAAATAAAATAAATAAAAACAAACACACAAAAAAAATATCTGCACTCCTATGCCAATGCAACATTATTCACAATGTGGAAACAACTCAAATGCTCATTGACTAATGAATGGATAAAAATGATATGATTATATATATAAAGGAATATTAATCAGTCTTTTAAAAAAGACAGTTCTGCCATTTGTGACAACATGGATTAACATGAAGAACATTATATTAAGAGACATAATATTGCAGCACTGCATGATCTCACTTATATAGGAATCTAAAATAAGTAAACTTACAGAAGCAGAGAATAATGGTGGTTACCAGAGGCTGGGGGTGGCAGGAGAATGAAGTGATTGATGGTCAATGGATATGTACTAAAGGATCTAGAGAGAGATACATATATATATAGAAGACTTATTATAAAAATGGGCTTATGTGATTATGGCAGCCAAGAAGTCTCTCAAACTGTAGAACCAGGAAAGCCAGTGGTGTAATTCAGTCTGAGTCTGAAGGGTCGAAAACCATAACCACTTAAATCCAAGGACAGAAAAAAGGTGGCTATTCTGGCATAAGCAAACAGAACAAATTTGCCCTACCTCGGCCCTTTACTTTTATTCAATCCCTCAACTGGTTAGATGATAGACACTCATATTGGTGAGGACAATTGTCTTTACTCAGTCTACCAATTCCAGAAATAATGTTTTTATAGCTCTGTGGTGCTGACACATAAAATTAACCTTCACAGGGTACAAAGATTCAGTTTATGTAAGAAAAATTAGTTTTGGGGATCTATACAGCATATTGCCAATAGCTAACAGTACTGTATTCTATACTGTACTTAAAATTTGCTAAAAGGGTAGATCTTTTGTTAAGTTTTCTTAACACATACACCAGCAATAATAATAATAGTAATTACTAAACAGAGGGTGGAAGAAAATTTGGGGAGGTGATGGATATGTTTATGGCCTTGTGATCGGGATAATTTCATAGGGCTGTACATCTCCTCAAACTTAGTGAGCTGTATACATTAAATATGTATAGCTTTTTATGTATCAATAATACCTCAATAAAATGGTTTATTGAGTTTGAACTAGAAAGTAACTAGGAGTAAAAGTTTGTTCCAAAAATTAAGAACCAGGTTTTAATTTGGTTCTTACTAATGATAAATCTAGTACCCATCTGACAACATACGTATTCATTATAATTATTATTGACTATATTCCTTATGTTATAGTTTGCATTCCTGTGACTATTCCATAGCTACCAATTTCTATGTCTTAATCCCTTTACCTTTTCACTCAAGTTCTCATTGGGCAATCATCAAAATGTTCTTTGTATCCAAAATGACAATGATTGGGTTGGGGAAAAAGCCACAGTTTACTTACCAAATTGAAATTAAATTTTGGTCCTAAAGAAGATTCCTTTATTTCTCATGACTGGGGTCACTATACCTGTCAAACAGAGGAAATTATCACCTAGGACAAGGCAGATCCTGTGTGTGTACCCTGGTCCTCCTCTTCTATGTAGGAAATGCTGTCCAATAGGACTAGAATGTGAGCCCTATATATAATTTTAAATTTTCTAGTAGCCACATTAAAAAGAAACTGGTGAATTTAATTTTAAAATGTTTTATTTAACCTAATATATAAAAACTATTAGCTTAACATGTGCTCACTATTTTTTAATGTTTTTAAGCATATTTTATTGATTATGCTATTACAGTTGTCGTAAACATTTTTCTTTTTGCCCTCCCCCACCCTCAGTACTACCCTTCCCTCCAGCAATGCTCCCCTTAGTTCATATCCATGAGTTATGCATATAAGCTCTTTGGCTTCTCCATTTCCTTTAATATTCTTAACATTCCCCTATTTTGTGCCTACAAATTATGCATCTTAATCCTTATACCTTTTCCCTTATTCTCTCCCTTTCCCCTTTCCAGTGATAACCCTCCATATGACCTCCATATCTATGACTCTGCTCCTGTTCTAGTTGTTTCTTAGTCTGTTTTTGTTTTTTTAGATTCAGTTGTTGATAGTATTGAGTTTGTTGTCATTGTACTGTTCATAGTTTAGATATTCTTCTTTTTCTTAAATAAGGCCCTTAACATTTCATATAACAAGAGTTTGGTGATGATGAACTCCTTTAGCTTTACCTTGTCTGGGAAGCACTCTATCTGCGCTTTCATTCTCCATGATAGCTTTGCTGGATAGAGTAATCTTGGTTGTAGGTCCTTGTTTTTCATCACTTTAAATACTTCTCATCAGTCCCTTTTGGCCTGCAAAGTTTCTTTTGAGAAATCAGTCTTATGAGAACTCCTTTGTAGGTAACTCTCTGCTTGTCTTTTGCTAATTTTAAGATTCTCTTTTTATCTTTAGCCTTTTGCATTTTAATTATGATGAATCTTGGTGTGGTTCTCTTTAGGTCCAACTTTTCAGAATTCTCTGTGCTTCTGGACTTGTGTGTTTATTTCCTTCATTAATTTAGGGAAGCTTTTTTTCTTTCCTTTTTTTTCCCAAATAAATATTCAATTTCTTGCTCTTTCTCTTCTCCTTGCATCCCTATGGTTCAGATGTTGGCTCTTCTGAAGATGTCACAGAGCCTTCTTATTCTCTCCTCATTTTTTTGAATTCTTGTTTTTTCATTTTGTATTGGTTGACTGTTTATTTCTTTCTTATGTTCCAATTTATTAAATGAACCCTGGCTTCCTTCTCTTCACTTTTGGCTCCCTGTGGACTTTTCTTTATTTCATTTAGTATAGCCTTCATTTCTTCCTTATTCATTTGTTGTACCCAATGAGTTATCTGAGCATACTTATCATCAGTGTTTTGAGCTCTACTTCTGATAGGTTGACTAGACCATGCAGCCCAGGGTTCCAGTGCCATGAAAATAAAGCCCATAGCTTCTTGGTGTGAAAACCAATGGGGGTGAAGCAGCAGAAAAAACTGACTGTCTTGAAGGAGAGTCTGCTTTGAAGGTCTCCTTGGTCCTAGAACATATGCAAACCCACCCACTGTGAGAACTACCACCAGGGCAACAGCCAAAGAGGCACCAGATTAGAAGTGGATGAAATGCCTGGGAAAGGTATAAGTGCTGAGCAAGCAGCCTTGTTCCCTCTCTGGCCCTTCCCCAACATAGAGCACCACAAAGTGGTGAAACAGGTCACCCCGTCATTGATAAATGCTTAAGGCTCTACCCCTTATAACATAACAGGTGTGCCAAGACAAGGAGTCAAAGCAACTCTACCAAATACATAGAAACAAACACTGGGAGGCTGCCAAATGAGGAGACAAAGAAATATGGCTCACATGAAAGAAGAGATAAAAACTTCAGAAAAAGAATTAAGTGAAACAGAGATAGCCAACCTATTTTAAATATTAATGAAAAAAGTTTTTTTTTTAATGTTAATGAGATATTTTTGCCTTTTCTTTGCAAAATCCAGTGTGGATTTTTTACTTCAAGTACAGCTCAATTGAGACATTAAATGTTCATCAGAAATAATTGGTCTGTATTTAGATTTCATAAAATTTTCAACTGAAGATGTAGATTTATATATTCAAGTTTATTTCAAACAGACCTAAAAGTTTTCCAGTAAGTGAATTGAGTACCCATTTTCAAATTTAAGTTTATCAATTGAGGGGCCCAGACTAGGTCTGGGCATGGGCTTTATGTAGGTAAAATAATGTGAAGGCATTGTCCTCATGTGGATAAGGTTTCCCTTTGTTTAAAAAGATGAGGACAGGAACAGATGTGACACAGAATCTGCCAGGGATATGCTAAGACCTATTGTTAGAAAGAAAGATAAAAAAGAAAAATACTACTGAAGACAGGAGGACAGAGTAGCTGTCAAGTTTGAACACCTGAGAGTTTGTAAAGAATAAATCAGTATGGCCTCTCCTGGTACTATGTAATCAAGAACTGTTACTGAAAAACAGTTATTCTTGTGGGTTCAATAGAAAAGAAAATGACTGAAAAAACATCTAAGTACTGTTCTTGATACTAAAAAATGGATATACATATAGAAAAAGAAAAAGAATTTATTACTAATGTCAAAGACCGAAACTATAATAATTTCGGTTCAGGGGAAGCGCATTAATCTAAAACATGCTGAAACAGTTTTCCTACACCATTAAAAAGCAGAGAGGAGAAATATCAAGGAGCAATTTAAATTTACTGGTTGTCTCAGGTAAATTCCTTAGGGTTGGAAAGGGCAGGGACATGTGCAATTTCCTTTGTTGGAGAAAGTTTAAAGTTAAATAGAGAAATGAGAGGGGAAGTATCTCCACAGCTGTAGAGAGAAAGACTTCATGGAACAGGAGAGCCGTGCAGGATGTAGCTGGAGTGTAGTAGCCCAATGGACATCGCAGGAGTGGCGACCAGGTTAGCTCATTGCTCCTCAGCAGCAGATGCCCATTTCTCCCCAGGCTGTGTTCTACAATTTTGGGGACTCAGTGACCTTCTGTTTCTGCTTCTACTTATTTTGCTGCTATAGTTCACTAATATGTTCTATGTGTCCCTCCCTATGTGTCCCATTTTCAGTCTTATCGAGACCCAGGCTTCTAACTGATTCATCGAGTCCCTACAGAGGTGGAGCATGTGGACATAGCTGGCTGCTCCCCTCCTGGCTGTAGGCCTTTGGGTCAGGAGCTGACTGCTGATAAAAACAGCTCTGGCTAGGATCTCAGGATCATGTGTTGCAGAGCTCTACTTGTCATAGAGAACTCTTGGTCTCATCAGACATGAGTCCTGAGCATGGCAGACATTTAAAGGATCGCAACATCTCAGATGACTTAAGGTCAAGTCTATAATCTAACTCTGTAACAATTAATGTATGTTAACAATCTGCATCATTAGACTAGATCTAAATATCTACATAGTCTGTGTAGAAAAGTGAGAAAACAAAGGCTCCAGCAATACATAACTAGAATTGAATTAATCAGAAAAAGTTTTGTTAAATAATTTTATTTTTATTTATACATACATTCAAACTTTAAAGCACTTTTAATATTCAATGAGGGACTACATTTTTAAATTTTGTCAATCTATCTAGGACTCATCAGTAATTCAGAAGCCTCTAATTGATTGATGTTAGAAAACTGAACAAATGAATATTTATATAGCATCTTTTATAAAGCTAAAGGCAAAGGGAAACAAAGAAGATACCAAGCAAAATTACTGTAGAATAAGCTCTACTGAGAGCAAAGAGATGCACATTTTAAAATGTGTTTGCCGTCTTACATCTCTCACTTTTATGGTTGTTGTAAAGATGAGAGGGACAAGTATTATTGACTAAACTTAACTTTGTGATTTGTATTAATTCACGAAGGAAGAGCAGTGTAACATGTTACTGGCCCTTTAAAGGAAGAAATTATGAAATCATGGTATGTGGAGCAACAGTATAAAGCAGGATGTATAATCAGTATCTATACTGAATAGATAGGAAGGAGATGATGCATTATTAAAAACTATCTTTTTATAGGCCTGACTTGAAATGGCAGGATTTGGAGTACAATGGCAGATCAAATATCTTTAGGACCATTTCCTACAGTCCTGATATTTTTAGATGTTTTGTGCTTACTCCTTCCTTAGGTCCTTCTGGCCTGCCTTTCAGTGTCCTTCAAGTTACTGGGTTTATCTGCTTTTCTCTCTTGAACCCCACCCTTCTCCTTCCCCATTCACATCCTTTATAATTTATATATCCTGCTTCTTCACGAGTTTTCCAATCCTAAACAAAGAGTTCTTTACAGTTGCCAGTTGCTCACAATGGTTCTGTAAACAGGGAACTTATCTGAGTTAATGATTATTATCTTATTTGTGTGTTCATAGAGATCAAAGAACACTTTGGAATTTGATTTCATATGAAATTGAACATTTTAGAGGTTCTATTTTGGAGCTGCACAGAGAGAAGAATGCAAGCTAAGTCCCCCTCAATGTGAACCAGCCCATGTTCCAGGAGCTGCATCTTCAGTTTGCATATATTTTATCTCTAACACATCTCCAGCAGTTGCCAAATAGATTCTGAATTATTGGAAAGCCAGGATAATTTTAAACAATTTGGTCAAGGATAACTGTTATGTTCTTTATTACCTACTTCACTATGACTTCGAGGCCTTGCTCAAGAACTGTATTATCTGAAGTTAATCAAGCACTACATTTTAATTAAGCATTATACACACCCATGCACATGAGACTCCTACAAGAACAATTCTTGCAATTAATTGTTATAAAAATTAAATATACAAGGCTTGAAGAAAGACAAAGCCAAAAAGTGTTTACTGAGTATCCAGCATATGAATTTATTTATCTATTTGTTTAATTTCCTTCCTTCCTCCCTCTCTCCCTCTCTCCCCTCCCTTTCTTTCTTCCATTCTGTTTCATTCTTTTTTTTTTTTTTTTTTCTTTTGGTTTGTTTTGCCCTTATAAGAAATTTAGCATTTACCTGATGTAGTAAGAATCAACCATTATGTTTTCCATTTCATCAGAAAAGATATAATGATGAGGTCACATAAATGTTCCCCCTCCACTTGATTTTTTTTAGCACCTCTCAAGCTATTGAATAGTTTGAAGAAAATTCAGAAGCTATTCATTCTCATTTATCAGCTACATTTCTAAGAGAATCCAGGCACCACCACAGGAATGTCAACTTGATCTGCAGAGGAACTAAGTCCTTATTGGGCACAATATGATCATTATGAAGCATTTCTTAATTCCTTGGTTGAAATATCAAACAAAAAGAATACTGATACTCCAACCTGTGTCTCCTAAACCTGATGGTAGGAGATTGGCCGGGATGACCCATTTTTCTACTTCCAAAATACACCCCCATCCCATCTCTCATAAATGAAGGGAGAAAGAGGTCACAAAACAAATAGTGTAAAAGAAAGAGTTGCCTGTAAAATACTTGGTGCTTCTATAGGAATCTGAGAGTTGCTCTGTCTCTTCAACATCACACACTGCATCTTGCAAGTTTCAGCACATTAAAACATCACTTAGAGAGCTTGTTTTTAAAAATGGCCCTTGAGATTCTGATTTCAATTCAAAAGATGTGGTGAGGCCCCAGGGTCTGCGGTTTTAATTATCCTTTCTCTGTAATTCTGGAATGGTATGAATAATACCTTCTGCTGGTTGATAAATGTGGAACATCTTGTTCTTTTTCTTTACCCTTTGTTTTCATTGTGGAGATCACACAAGCACCCTTGTTTCCTTTTGCCAGTTTGCAAATTAATATTTTTATTTTTGTAGTTCAGTGGGGATAAAGGAATGAAAAATGGCTTATCTTTATTTCTATAAACACATTTTGTTTTGTAGGAAAAGAGACTCTTCAAAGTGACCTACACTGTCAATTCTCTAGAGAGCTATTCCTAACTTCCAAAACACCACTTTGGGAATTCTTGGAAGGGTCCAGTTAACATATCTGAGCTTTGAAGAGTGGGATTGTCCATTAAAAAAAATGTGCTGTTATCTAAACAGTAGTAAAATAAATAGATTGTCAGAAATGAATGTCAAGCAAAATCAACACCTTTCTACTCCATGCCTAGATGCATTTTTTCATATCTTTTAGAAAAATGCAAAAAAAATTATTAAACTTAGTAAATGTATTCCCAAAACTATGATTTTTAAAATATAAGGTTAAAAAAAAAAGTATAATATAAGGTTAAAATATGTTTTAAGTATAAATAGTTGCTTTTGAGCATATAAGTTCAAAAAGAGCTAAAGGTAGTTGTCTCCAGTTTCCTAAAAATAAGTTGCCTTTGAATAAAAACCATATATGGAATAATTACCCCCTAAAAGCTACTTTTTCCCCCTTTTTGGTTTTAAATAACTTAAACTATTTAGCATTCTTAACTACAGCATTCATTACTATGAATAGATTTAAATTTTTTCTTGCACATATTTGAACTGAGTTTTCTAGAACACTTTTGTAGTATTCTGTAGAATTGCTACTTCTGATGCTAATCTTTTACATGTAAATAGAGATGAGTTTCTAAAGCTAAAAGAAAAAAAGAAGTTAAATGTAATGTTGTTCCCATTTATTTCTTTTTAACTGCACTGGGGAAAAATGCATACTATTTTTTATCTGAATGTACGTTTCCATTTTTATGAAATGTTCTCTGACCTCAGATCTTAATTTATTTTGTGTGTCCGAAAATAATATAGAAACTGCAGTGAGCTCTTATTTTTGTTTTGACAATAGATAAACTCACTCTGTGCTGACATGAGAACTTGAGGTTTTGAATGTACCCTGCTTCCTGCCTGGCATTGTCCTCATGCAAAGCAGAGTTAACTTCTCCCAGGTTTCATAGACAAGTGGTGTTGAATAATTTGATAGAACTGACAATTGATAAAAGGGCATCACATCAACAACAAATTTTACCTCCTCAAGAACAATATTTGTTTTTTCATGTAACAAAATAGAAATAGTTTGTTTATAAACAGATACTGGATTTTTGTCTGTGTGAGTTAGAAACATCTGGGGTAAGAGAAAAAATACAAGAACCAATTTTTCTTTTACGTAGAGCTGAAAGATAATCTGTATTTTTTTTTTAAACTTTCATAAGTGTTTTATTTTGGAAGGCAGTAAGATCTTGTTTATCATGTGTCCATATTTAAGCAAAGAGCCAGCTTTGAGAATGCATTCAAGGGAACGGCCACGTCTTCCTTTCAGAGCTCTCAGGGAGTGGTCTGATTCGAGTTCCACTGGGAACTGTGGGCCAGACCAGAGATCTTGGGAGAGAGAACTTGTTCAGAAGCAATGCTGGAGTTTCCACTGATTTCCAAGTCTATTCCCCCTCCCTCTCTCCCACTACTCTTCCATGCCTCTTTCAGTTGTCTGGGGGTAGTTCAGGTATGAGGGCTTTCGCTTGCCAGGACCAGATAGCGACATAAATCGGCCCAGTGGTGGTATAAGCTAGGGTAAAAATAATTGATTAATTACATAAGGAAATGATGTGGGATAGAACAACACCAGGCGTGGTGGCACCCATGAAAGCTGTCATCCAGAATCCCTTCCCCTGCCCTCTTCATCTTTAGGTTCTTTGTGCCTTTCTGGTGGCATTATTCTCAATAACTGAATAATCTGATACAACTGACTGACAACCTAAAAAGGGCATAAAGTTCTCAAGAATTGAGACTGGAGATTGCTGTCCCTCCCAGGAGACACAGAGGCAAGGCTGGTCTGGGGCACAGTCCTACAAATTCTGAGTTCTAGCTCACACTTAAGATAGAAAGGATGTTATCCAAAGAGGCCAGCGATAAGATAAACCAAAGAGTGAGGCTTGGCAGACTGGGGAAGCTGAGGTCAGGCCTCCAGGTCCCTTGGATGGAGGCCAAGGGTCAGAGGCCAGGTGTGCTTGGCACTGAGCTGGGAACGAGACTCAGGTAAGAGGCGGCCACACTTGAGGCTGGACCTGGGTACAGGAATGCCCCAGTTCTCATACCTGCTATTTGATTACTTAGATTTCAGACACTTGACAAAGAGGTTGCTAAAGTCAGACATCATATACTTGACAGTTTCACACTAGTCTGAGCTACTCATGCTGAAATTTTACATATTTTACCTCACTGAACAAACACCTAATGTTAAGAAGAAAGAGCCTTTTAAGAGACTAAGAAAGTTGCCCAAGATTACTTGCCCCAGGCAGGGCTAGCACCTGGCCTGGGGAGGGATTTTCCATTGAACATCTGGTCATCTGTACCTCCAGCATTCCCCAAAGCTCTACAACAGAAGCTGGAAGAAGCATACCCCACCAATCTGGTGACTCATGGTGTCTGTCTCACAGAGGCATGGGAGCTTGGGGAGTGTTGCCATCCCGGTGTGAGTACTTCACGAGGACTTAAATGCTCTGGAGAAAGAATGCTGTCTTATCTCAGGCAAGAATGTGTCTGCTGTCCTCTGTGCTTGAATTCCCCCTAAATTTCGCACAGTGTAACATCAAGGGTTCTTTGTGAGATGCACCGCTATTTTTTTGTGTCCACTTACCAGAGGACCAGAGCCTTATAATGCTACATAGGCCCAAGGGAAGGATTTAATCCGATTTCCTTACTTTATGGGTTAGGAAACTGAGGGTCAGAGAGGATGGATTATTGCAGGTCATACATGGGTTAGAGACAGTGCTAAGACTTAATTGTAATTCAGATCCTGTATTCTTTCCTTACCAACCCCAACCATTTAAGTTTCATGTTTAAATATCCAAATAAAAGTCCACTGATGTTAATCAAAGTAGTCAAGGTTGTGTGACTAGGTCAGATCTAACATTTTAGGTTAGAATAACTTTCCTTCCTTTTTGTCTTCCTCCCTCTCTCCCTCTATCTTCTCAGGAATGCTTTGCTTCTTGAATGTGGACAATGAAACTCTTTCTCTCACTCTCTCAGTATTTAGTGTATCATGCAATGAGTGTATGATTTTCTTCTGATGTGCTTTTATGTATTTTAAACACTGGTTTGTCAAGTGTACATTTGCTATAAATGCCCAGATTGCAAATGGAGGAAAAATGTTATAAAAGTAAAATATTATTGCAGTAAATACCCACAGATGAGAGAATGAATGCCCATTCCCACCTTCATTTTCTTTCCTTCTCATTTACTGGGTAAGTACTTAGCCTTTTAAAACCTTTCCATGCGAATCACTATGTAAAGTATTTGCTGTATGTGTCCAAACTGAAACATAATGAATTACAAAAAAATTCTTATTTTGTGAAATAGCATTTTGTATCTCTTTATGCATGAACTACACGTAAGTAAACGGCAGCTTTAAGTGTAATGATGGTCTTTACAAAAGAGAGATTATGTTACTTCTGTGAGACTTCCAAATCTCCTTTGCATTCAGCAAATCTCCTTTTGGACTAAATAAGGCAGAACGTGTTGTGCCTTTTTCATCTATTGTCTAACACTTAAATAAACTTTACTGTCTTGTACTTCCTATTACCTTAAAAAAAAAAAAAAAAAAAAGGTAAAAGTTCTCTTGGTAAAGAAAGATTGTACTAATTTGTTTTAAATGCAATGCCAAATCTTTTAGAAAGAAGGGAAGATTCAGGTTGCTTGCAAGATTTTTCAATAATGAATAAAGAAGTCTCAAATGACCTGGATAGAAAAGAAATTCACCCATTCTGCAGTTAAAAATAAATGTGAGGATAGTGTTTGAAAAAAAGAAAGCCTTGAAGATCTATAAGGCTGACTTTAAATGGGGTCTACTGGGTGCAAATCCACTCTTCTTGGGTTTAGGGCCTTTTGTCTCATTCATGAACGGCTACCCCGAAGTCAGTTGGCTCCTCACAGGCCCCTTTATCCTTTCCCTCATGAGCATCTGGCTGTGGGGGTGTCTGGTTCACACTGGGGTTGATTGACTACAGCTGGCCTTGGAAGCAAATGTCCCTTCATTTAACATGAAGAATGGCAAATTCTGATACCCCAGGATTTCCCAACAGCTGAAACAGCAGCCAGGAAAGAGTTAGTTTATGCTTTTGAGGGTAAGAATACCACTTGTGGTCATGTCTGTCTGGAATCTTATTCTGTGTTTTCTAGAGACGTTTAACTTTAAACACTGGAAGCAATAAATATATATACTGTGGTTACATGGTACTGTACTTTCAGAAGGAGCTGGGAGTTTTACACATTTTTATTTTTTATTTCACCTTAGCTTTAGGAATAAAGTAATATAAATAAACACACACATAATTTATAGAGATGGGAAGACTGAGCCAGGAAAGGTTATAATTGGCCTATTATAATCTAATCAAGACTGGGAGTTGAGCAAATTCCCCTGATCTGTACATTGTTCTTGAACTTCTGGCTCCCCCACCCACCACCCCCCTTTGCTAGATCACTGCCTTTTCACTGAATGCTTTATTATCTAATTACAGTCCTGGAAGGATTGGGGCTTTGGAACTAGCTGATTAGGTTTCAGTCCTGGCCCAGGGATGTCTTAGTGGTGTGACATAGAGCTCCCTACTCAAAGCTTTAGTTGTTCATTATTTTTTTAAAGGACAATTCCTACTCCTCTAGTTTACTGGAGAGATTAATGGATAATATAAGAAGTTGGTGCTCTATGATGCCACTTGCACGAGGCACCTAGAGGCGTCAAATTTACAGAGACAGAAAATAGAACGGTAGTTTTCAGGGGCTGAGAGGAGGGGAATGGGGAGCTATTGTTTAAAGGGTAAAGAACCTAAGTTTTATAAGAGGAAAAGAGTTCTGCATGTGGATGGTGGGGGTGGTTGCACAATGTAAATGTGCTTAATTCCACTGAACTGCATACTTAAAAATGGTTAAGATGATAAGTTTCATGGTATATGTATTTTCCACAATTAAAAAATAAAAGTACTTGGTACATTGCCAGGTGACTTTTGTTAACCTGCCACTTCTGCCTTCTTTCTTAGTCTTTCCTTTTGCCCTTGACAGATGATTGACACTCACTGAAGAACAAATCAGGGGACACCTGGAGCTCTGAGTAGCACTAGTGGGTAGATACACATAAGAATTGAGGTTAGGTCCACTGCTCAGAGCACAGAATCACAGGCTGCCAGGGATGAGTTCCGAGGATATGTAAGTCCCACATTCTCATGTTAAACACAGGAAAACTAAGGTCTGGAGAAACTGAGATTTTGGCCTATATTGACACAGCAAATCAGTGACAGAGCTGGAACCAAAACTCAAGATTACAAACTCCTAGTTTGCATCCCCCCAAATCTTGGATCTGCAGGCTTCTCTGGGCATCATTTGGGCCAGTCCGTGGCCTCAAATGGGGCTACAGGGTTTCTACACTCTGATGAGATAACTTCAGAGCCTAGGTCAGAGAACACTCCCTTGACAGACAGTTATTTTGTATAGCTTTATTGAGGTATAAATAAATTAGAGTAATAGCACAGATTTAATTTGCACTATTTGAGGACATATAGAATATTCAACTCTTTGTACAGTTAAACCCATCAACCTTTGGTTGGTAATTTGTTCTTCCACTTTGAAGTTTAAAAAATCTTTCTCTACCAGAGTTTATTAAACATTTATTTTATCTTCAATAAAGAAATTGTACTATCTGATAAGCCTTGACACGTGTATGTGTATGTGTGTGTGCGTATGAAACCATCACCACTATCAAAATAATGACATATCTATCACTCACCAGAGTTTCCTTGTTCCCATTTTTAATGTCATTAAATCCTACCTCATCACCAGGCAGCCACTAATCTCTGTTCTACCACTATAAATTAGTTGGCATTTTAGAGCATAAATAAAATCACACACACTCCATTTTTATCTCCTTTTATTCAGCATAATTATTTTGAGATTCATCTATGTTATTACATACTTCAATAGCTCATTCCTTTTTATTTCTGAGTAGTGGGCCATTGCCAGTCCATTGTCTGGATATGATACAATGTTTCCCCATTTAGTAGTTGACTTATATTTGGGTTTTTTTCAGTTTGGGGCTATTAGAAATAAAGCTGATATGGACATTCACATAAAGTCTTTGTATAATCATTGTGATTATAGTGTTAACCATGTGTTTCTGATGACATCTGGATGATCGAGGTGAGGCTGCCCCTCCTTTTATGTGAAACTTGCATATGCAAAATAGCTCATTCAGAGCCCACACCATCCCCCGACACACACACCCTCCCTTCCCCTGTCCACCCCAACCACCTCTTTCATGAGCTTACACTCTGGGCCACTGTTCATCTGCCCAAGAATCAACCCAGCACCAGGTGTGCAGCAACTGGGAGATGTACCTGCACCCTGGAGCTTGCTAGTCATTCAAACACTAATTCTGTTTAGCCTGTTTACCCTGACTTGTCTGTTCCTTCTTACAAAAAACACAATGAAGACTTTTGCCCACATTTTTCCCTCACTCCTGGTACCTCTTAACTGACCCTGGTGCCGCCACTTTGTGGCCTGCCGGCCTCCTGTTTCTAGGGAACAGTGAAGGAAACTTCTTCCTTTCTGACCATCATTTCTATGTCTGTGTATTCAACTGCACTGAATGAAAATATTCCAGGTACCTTTGAAAATACTGTCATTGCTCTTGAGCAAATCCTAGTTGTGGAATAGCTGGATCACATGGTAGATGTATGTTTAAGTTTGGAGTTTTTTAAAAGATTTTATTTATTGTTTTTAGAGAGAGGGGAAGGTAGAGAGGGAGAGAGACATCTATGGTTGCCTTTCACCTGCCTCCAGCTACGTTCCTGGCTGGAAACCTGACTTGCAACCTGGTTATGTGCCCTGGCTGGGAATCAAACTGTTTCAGTTCTTTTCAAAACTACCCAACTGTTGTCCAAAGTGCACCATTTTATATGTCCAACAGCACATATGAGACTCAGTGGCTCCACTTTCTCCTCAACACTTGGTAAGATCAGTCTTTTTCATTTGAGCCCTTCTAAAAGCTGTGTAAGTCTTGGTGGCTTTAATTGTTCACTCAATGAAAATTAATGTTGAATATTTTTATGTGCTGATTTGCTACCCTTATATATTATTTAGAGATGTATCTGTTCAAATCTGTGTTCACTTTTTTTAGGGGGTTGTTTGTTTTCTTATAGTTGAGTCATGAGAGATCTCTTTAGATACAAATCCTTATTAGATATACTATAGTTTATAAAGATTTTCCTCCAGTCTCTGACTTGTCTTTTATTTATTTATTCATTTAAATCCTAACCCATGGATATATTTAGTGATGAGAGAGGGAGAGAGAGACATTGATATGAAAGGGAAACCTCAACTGATTGCCTCACATTCGTGTCCTGACTGGGAATCAAATTCAAAACCTAGGTGTGTGCCCTGACTGGATATGGAACCCCCAACCTTTCGGCATCTGGGACCATGCTCCCAGCCACTATGCTAGCCAGCCAGGGTTAACTTGTCTTTTTGTTCTCCTAACAGTATGTATATTTTAAGTTAATTTTATTTATTATTGTTGTATTACAATTGTTTTATTTTTCCCCCTTTGCTCTCCCCTGCCCCACCCCTCAGTCAATCCCCAGCTCATTTTCCATGTCCATGGGTCCTCCTCGCCAGCTCCTCATCTGATCCCTTCCCTATTTTCCCCCTTGTTCTCCTAACAGTATATTTTGAAGAGCAAAAATGTTAAATGTTAACGAAGTCCGTTTTGTCAATTGGTTCTTTTATGGATCTTACGGTGTTAGATCTAAGAAATCTTTGCCTGACTTAAGGTCACAAAGATATTTCTTCTCTGTTTTGTTTTATTTTGTTTTTTTTCTGTTAGTTTTGTGGTTTCACGTGTAGGCCTGTGATATACTATATGTATAATACAGGTTTTTAAAATCTGGTGCAAACTACCAATTGAAGTTTGCTGTTTTTGCTTATGGATATCCATTTTGGTAGCATCATTTGTTGAAAAGACTACTCTTTCTCATAGAACTGCCTTTGCACCTTTTCCAAAAATCAGTTGACCATATATGTGTAAGTATCCTGGATTCTATATTTTATTCCATTGATTTTGTCCATCTTTCTGCTATTGATTTATAATACATGCAGAAATCAGGCAGTGTTAGACCTCTAACTTTGTTCTACTTGTTCAAAGTAGTTTTGGCCATTCTAGGTCTTCTCCATTTGATATGCATTTAGAATTATTTTGTTAACTTCTACAAAAAAGGGAAAAACCTTCTGGGATATTGATCAGAATACACCAATTTGGGAAAACTGATATCTTAACAATATTAAATTTTCCAACTCATAAACATGTTATATCTCTCTCCTTCACAGAGTTCTCTAACTTTTTCTAAGCAACATTTAGTTTTTAATGTACATGTATTGCACTTCCTTTGTGACATTTATCCCTGAGTATTTCAATTTTTTGATGCTATGTGAATAGTGTGCTTTTCTTAATTTTAATTTCTAGTTGGAAAAACTCTTGTTAGGTTAAATTTGAATGCTCTGTTTCCACAAAGAAAAGTAAAACAATGGTTTCCCTGTTCTATTTTGGACCCTATCTCTTTCAATAAGTTTTTACAATTGGGCTTTCCTCTCCTCCTTTCAAACTAAATGCAAAGAGTCTTACAATGAGGCTGAAAATGTAACCACATTACCCAGAAGGCACTAACTGTGCTGCCCTCTTACAAAAGCAGCTCAGCAAACTGAGTATGTTAGAGACACATTTCTAGGGCTTGTAAAAATTCTGTCAAGAGTGTATAATGGGGATGAATTACTTTTGCCATAATAACTTCAACTTTTGCACTTCCGACTTTACTATGGCTAAACTTGAAATACTAATATGCCCAAAGTCCTTGAATTTAACAACATTAATTATCAGGCCCCCACAAGTCTATAAATTCTCATTTGAAAATCCAATTACTCTATTTGTAATTCCCTGGAGGGCTTAACTTTTAGTTTCTTACCAGTAAACTTTTCAAAAAGCAAACAACCTCACCTCTGACATCAAATCATTAAGAGTGAGCAGCTCAGTCGTTCCAAAAAACAAAACAAAACAAAACAAAAACTGTCTTCAGAGAGTGTCTTCTGGTCTAAACGTGGTTAGAGCTCATCTCCTTCTTTTCCATAAAACTCTTATTCTCTCGGAGCCCCCAGGAAAAACCCTTCAGCATAAAATATTAAGAACAGAGAGCAAGTAAACACTTTTAAGAGCATTTGCATTTCAAAAGACTATAACTCTAATGCAGAGACATTTATTGTAATGATGGATTTTAGGTATGTGGGAGGGAAGGACAGAGAGTGTCAAGAAAGTTTTCCAGTATCCTGTCAGATCTTACTGTCAGTTATACCTTTTGGGAGCTCTGATCTAACCTTCTTCACGTCTGACTATATGAAACTGAGCTCTAGCTCCTAAAAGGCACTACTGATGCACAAAGACTTTTCTGCCCTTCTGTCCCCAGCTATGTAACAGTAGATTTCACCTCTTCCTGCCTCCCTTACTGCAAAATTGGTTGAGAGGTAGCCCATGCTATGCGTACACTTACACTAAACATCCGGGTTGAGTTGGTATTATTACCATTGTCGTTATCCAGCTCCTCCCTTACCATGCCAGTCTCCCAGGTGCTAGCATTATTTGGTGACATTTTTTAAATATCCACTGTTTAAAATCTCAGCTATTTTTCAATTCAGGAGTTATTATGGGGAACCCCCACAGAGACAAATGGAGCATGGACACTGATGCAGCTCTGTCCCTGCATGAAGACTATTAGTGAGAAGGAAATAAATAGGAAATGATACTAACTAGATAGCATCACTTCAGAAGAGCTTTATAAATCTAGTGAGCTCAAACTGAACTCTGAAGGTGAAAAGGGATGTAGTCTATCAGAAAACCAGGGGTGGGATGACTCAGGTACCTTTAAGACATAAGGCACATCAGCACACATATATCCCATGTCCTAAATTGCAAATATTTTCAAAGTGTCCACATGCCTAGAACTGGGTAAGAAAATATGAAATTTGACTTCTCTGACAACTTCAAAAACTTTAAACAAAATCCAGGGCAGGGGAAAAGTAGCCTCTGAAATTTCCAGTTGTCCAAAAACATGAAAATAGCAGCAAAAGATTTTGCACGTTTAAAGGAAGTCTGCCTAAAGTTATGCTTTGTATCCACTCTTCTCCTGTACATAAGCTACTGCCTTGTGTTTGTTCTAGGTTTTCCAGCAGAAGTTACCACAAGTTGTCCTTGAGGAGGTGTTATTGCAGTTTGGCAGGGCCACCCTCTTTCCTCTTTATCCTGTTGGCAGAAACCAAGCTGAGGCAGGTTTGAAAAGAGCAAGTATCTGTCTGTCACTTTCCTGTGTGAGAAGGGGCAAGAAGATGGAGTTGTCACTGTGTTATATAGCCTATTATATGGTACTAAGGGTGATTTGGGAGAATCAAAACCTGTGCTTATAACACTTATCTATCACTATACAAAAAGTTCCCTTACAAAATATTAACCTAAATAATAATTATTATCTCACAGTTTTTCTGTATTGAATCTGGGAGCAGTTCAGTGTGGCAGTTCAGACTCATGGTTTCTTGTGAGGCTGCAGTCAAGCTGTTGTCTGGGGCTGAGATCATAAGAGGCTGAAGGGTCCGCTTCCAAGGTCACCCATGAGCTTGTTGGCAAGACTCAGTTTCTTGCGAGTTATTGGTTGAGATCTCACTTCCTTACCATGTAGGCTTTTCCATAGGCTGCCTAAGCCTCCTCATACTATCGCAGCTGGTTTTCCCCAGAGTAAGTAATCTAAGAACGAGAGACCAAGATGGCAGCCACAGTCTTTTATAACCTAACCTTGGAAGTTATACCATCACTTCTGCCATATTCAGTTGGTCCTATAGACCAGCCCTGGTATAATGTATAAGGTGATGACACAAAAGGGTAAATATCAGGAGGTGGGGGTCAATGGGGGCCATCTTGGAGGCTACATCCCACAGCACCTCCAAATCTAACTATGCTGAGAACACAGTTGTCCCTGGTTTTTCATATAGCATATGTTAGGAAACATGCCTTAGATTAGAGGTCCTGCAACACAGTCCCAACACTAGTGGACTGGCATTAAAGAGATTTGGATTTGAGTTCAACTTCACAGTTATAAATGCTATGTTGTTTTGGGATTATGTTTAACCCTTTGGCTATCTGTTATCTCATGTATAAAAGGAGAGGGAGAGGGTTGTCTTTCATTGTCTCAAAGCTATCTTTCAGCTCTAAATTCCACATTACTAAGAAATACACTATTTTGAGCATGAATGATATGGAGGCAATTATGTTTAACAAAATGGGCAATTCCAATGAGATTTCTTTTATTTCAAAGTAATAAACCAAGCAGATGAATGGTACCTGTAAGCTTTCTTAGAACCTATTTCTTTTCCTTTCATTATCTTTATTTAAGTAAGTCTTACAATAATATATTTTTATTTGTATAATGCTTTAAGATGGAACACTCATTTTATTATGCATAGAAATGCATTCATAAACCCCATTAAGAAGTTAATGGGTATGTGAGCCCTTGTAGCTAGCTCTCTTCTTCCCTTGCTTGGAGGGGGTGAGTTTACATGGGTGGCCAGAGCTACAATTTTGACAAGGATACTCCCTGGCACATGACCCAAATGAATGGGCGAACATGTTCCTTCATCTCTACAATCTCTAAATCTGAAGAGGCAGCTGTAAAGCCTAACATGACAGGGTGGACCAGCAGCAGAATGCACAACAGAGCTCTTTATCTCCCGCACTAGCCTGAAACAAGCAAAGGACATGGGGAAGCATCTTCAGGCATTTAACTTTGATATGTGATTGGGAAACCAACCCATTCACTTCTCTGAAACTCCTTGGGCTTGCCAGATAGACTTCCATTTCAGGGCCTGTCCATTCACCCTGCCTGGGAATAAGTCCAGTTCAGTGATCTCCTTTTCAGATCATCCTTTTTCAGCCACCAATCTTAAGTGACCTTCCCCCTGCAATCAATCTACTCTGTACTTTGCTGTCTCAGAGCACTTAGCATTATCTAAAATCACCTTGCTAGCATGCCTGTGTAAGGTGTTCCCTTTGAAGAGAATGTAAACTATCTGAGAGCAGTAAGTCTCTGTTACTGCTGTCCTGTTTGCTATTGTATCTCCAGTGCCTACATCAGTTTCCCAGGCAGAGTGGGCACTCAAGAAATATCTGTTAAATGAATGAATGAATGAATTGGTCAGTCTGAAGAGGATTCTGGTGTGATGGAGGTGAGTTTCAAGAGATGTTCACATAGTGGTATAAAAAATATTAATAGGGCCTTTTTCCTATTCACTTGTAACTGGCTACTAAGGACTGAATCTGAGAACACAGAGGCTGCCTGTGTCCCACAAGGCTTTGAGAGGAATAGGCCCTGCTACCAGAACCAACAGTGCCCCAGGAAGGGAAGAAGAGAACAGAACAGAGCAGAAAAGAGGGGTGTTACCTGAAGTAATGGGGACCACTCCAGAATGAAGTGTTTGCCACTGAAGGATTCCCTACCTGGGGACACAAGGGTTACTCTCCCCTTCCTGAAGCCAAGGGAAGGTTGCCTTGAAGAGAAAAGTGCTTTCAAGAGGGCAAGACTGATACACTCTTGCAGGCTGGAGGCCTATTTAGGTCTCCAGCCAGCCAGCTCCTGTGCCTTGTTGACCTGAGGAAAAGGAAAAGAAAGGTGGCAGAGCAAAGCCATGAAAAGAACTGGCCATGAAGCTGGTGGTACTTATGGTGGGTGAGATGGCAAGGATGGATGAGATTCTTACCTAGACTAGGGGCAGGCTGGACCATCCTGAAAGTTCTGTTAGCAGACCAGGACTCCCGAGTTTCTAAAAGGACGCATCTGTGAGGGGAGGAGGGGTGGATGCTATTAGTGGATGCCGTGGAGTGGGAGAGGTTGAACGGGGGCCTGACCTCCCGCCTCCAGGAACTTTGTAGACTCTGCGAAGCCAGCCAGAAAATTGAGTCAGGCACCCAAGTGCCACATTTGCATTTAGTCACACAGGATGCTAAGAACGTATCAGTGTTAGCTCAAGGAGCAAAGAAAACCACCCAGAGGATTTTCCCGATCCCTTCTCACTGCCCCAAATCCACAAAAGAGCCAGATTTAGGGTTATGCCCAGAGCCAGACCATGTTGCACCCCCATAGGTGTCCCTACAGCCACGGCCTAGCCTGCACCCAAGATGGAAGGAGATGAGATTTAAATTGCTTGCAAGACTGGAGATTTAAGCTAACCTTGACTTTTTATTAAGGAAAAGTGACAGGCTTTAGCTGAGATTTCATGAAGGGGACAGGGAAAAGTTATTTGGCATGGTTGTAAGCAAGTTGAAAACAGGAACTAAGAAAAGAGATGAATTAAACCATTCCATGGTTTCAACCCTGAGTTCAGTCTATCTAGTCACCTAAGTAGGTACAGCTGGACAAGGCAGGTCAGCAGACATCAGTAAGTGAGCTTCTAGGCAGGCATTTGCTTTTTCTCTGGCTGAGCTGTTACCAGTTTTTGTCAGAGGATAAGGTGACAAGGCAATTTATAAAATCCATGATTTAAGACACACCCTTCGTAATGCACACTCAGTTGCCCTTTCTTCTTCCATGTACTCTCCCTCTGGGAGAAGACAAAAAGCTATTTTTGTGAAAATCGGTTTCCTGCAGCTTCAAAGGTTTTTGGTTTGTTTGCTTGTTTGTTTTTTAGACCTTTGGACAAATCATTTTTTTTAATTCAAAGATACTTTTTACTGAAACCAAGTGGCTGGATTGAGAGCAAATCCCCACCTCCATTCCCTCCTTCTTTGATAAATAAATCACCAGGAAAGCCTGTGAGTCTAGTCCCCGGGAAGATGGACTGAAAGCTCGTTTAGAAGAAAAAGTTCAGTTGTTGATAGCAGAGGAGAAGGCTTTTTTGTGAAGAACTGTTAGTTAAGTTAAAAGCTCAGTGGATAGCTTTGGGTTTTACCTAATCTATTTTTAAAAGGAAAATACATTTCTGGAATGGTAAACAAGCAAACAGAAAACACACTTAGTTTAAAGGGGAAAAAAGATATTGACAGTAAACTGGTAAATCTCAGCTTTGCTCAGACCTCTGATCCGTTTCTTATAGTGGCTTTGCTCCCAAGAATCCCTTTCATCTTCCTGGTAAGAAGCACTAAATAACAGAAGAGCACCTAAATAACAGAGATATTAGAACGGTGGGTGTGTGTGTATGTGTGGTGTGTCTATGTGTGCATGCATGTGTGTGTGTGTTATGTGTGGGTATGAGTGTTACTTTAAATGTAACAAAAATGTGAAGCAAACAATGCTCAGGATGTGTTTTTCTTAGAATTTTGTGGAATTCAAAAACTTTGTCATGGCATTTGTTGGTTGACAGCCCAAACTTTTTCTTTCCTACACTTATATACCACCTCCCAAAACCTAATTTGAGAGAGGCCTCCTGCCCTTCTCTGGCAGTCACAGGCTGGTAGTCTTGTCAAGGACCAGGCCCAGGCCCTGTCACTTCCCAGAGCCTGAAGGCTTTTTCCATCTTTATGCAACACTGACAACTGTGAAGAACTCCTTGGCCTTTTCATTATGTGATTATAACCACCGACAGATCCCTTTCCTCACTGAGCCTACTCCCCTCCCTCACACAAAACCAATATTTTCTAGTCATCATTTAGAGCAGCAATTTTCAACAGGTGTGCCACAAGATTATTTAAAACATGTAATACCTGACTATTTAGTCAGGAGCACTAACCTGACTTCCCTTACAATGTCAAATTAAAAGATGGCAACAGCCAATACAACAAGAGCTGCCAAGCGAGAGTGAATCAAAATTATACCTTTTTTTTTTTTTTGGAAATGGGCAAAATATGTAACATCTGTTTTAGTGTGCTCACAATTGGAGTAATCCATTTACATGTGCCATGAGAAGAGAAAGGTTGAAAATCGCTGCTTTAGCCCACGCATAGGAATTAGGTTTTATCTCCTGTGGCAGTTGCCATCTATTGGCAGAGGCTGCTGGGTACTGTGCTGAGAAAGCATCTGGGCAGGTCCTGGTTGAGACTCAGCAGGAAGGAGGAATGTGATGGATGGCAAAGAAGTGGAGTAGAGACACGTTTCTAGGTCATACGTAGGTATAAATAAGGACATATCATTTCCAGTCCTTAAAGCCTACTTATAAGTAGGGAATTATGTTTTCAGATGAGGAAACTGAGGCTTGAAGAAAGTGTGTAACTTGCCCCAGGACACACGTGAGCAAACTGATAAGCTAGGACTCAATCCTGAGTTGGTCGGACTTGAGCATGGCCTCCTTCCAAAGAAAACTTTTAAGCACAAGTTGAAATACGGCAGGCCATTTCCTTTGGGCTATGGAGACCTTTTCGGAGGGGTGGGATTGGGGAGCATTCTCTCCCTATGTGGGGTCCCGGCATTTTCTTTCTTAAGAAAAACATGCCAGGCCGAATAGCTGATTAGCAAAGAATGAGGCTGTTTTCTGTATGATAAAGTGAGGCTGGAAGAAAAAGCAGACTTGTCCATATATCAGAGGATTTCCTGCCGTCCCCCTACAGCCACCGAAGGGGCAGCCCCTGTTCAGTGCCTTCACAGAAGCCAGTCTCCACTCTCGCAGGCCGCCACCGCCCGACATTATCAGTGTTCATGTGTCAGCCTCAAAAGACACCCTGCATTCCAGAGCACCAGCCTCTCAGTTCCCAGAGAAATTATTTTTCTTCTTTCAAGCAGAGGAAAACCTCCTAGTCTACAGAGGCCACTTGTCATCTGGATCATCATGGAGCTGCTCTGAAGGTGTGTACATGGAAGTCCACTGTGCCTAGATGTGCCTGTCAAGCACACAGTGCAGGGGCAGGAGGAGCTCATTCAGGGGTGAAATTCACGATTCCTGCTGCCACTGGACCTGGTAAACCAGACAGGAAGGTCAGCTTCCCTAATGAGTTCCGTGAACTCTTTAGAAAGCCGAGACAAAAGAACAGTGCCAAAAAGCTTCCACACTTGGAATTTTTGTGCTGTGCCCCTTAGTATCATCATTTCTTTATTTTTATTTTTACTTTTTAAAGATTTTATTTATTACTTTTACAGAGAGGGGAAGGGAGAGGCAAAGAAGGAGAGAGACATCAATGTATGGTTACCTTTCACCTGACTCCAGCTACAGACCTGGCTGGAGACCTGGCTTGCAACCTGGTTATGTGCCCTGGCTGGGGAATCGAACCAGCGACCTTTGGGTTCACAGGCCAGTGCCTTATCCACTGTGCCACCAGTCAAGACTCATTTCTTTATTTTTAAGTTGCCAACAACATTAGAACTTAAAACTTTGGGCAAGAAGGCTGTCGGTAAATATGCTATTATTTCTCATCACACTTTGCATAAAATTTACAAGACAGAAATGATTGTCCCATGCAGGCCCTTACTGGCCTTGTTCTATTGCTCTCCCCCTTATTCTCTCTGCTCCTGTCTCTTCTAGAGACTTTCTTGGTGCTTTGTGTATTTATTAAACCTGCTTTGCCTGGGCATTTGCCATTACTTTTACCTGGAGCATTTTTTTCTTTGTAGTCGCCTGGTTTATTTAGGAACCTAGAGCATTAATGGACCCTCATCAGAGACACAGTCCCAATCACTATCCCCCAGCCTCCAAGTGACACAGCCATCATTCCTCACCACTCATCCTGCTTTGTTTTTCTTCCCTGCATTTAGCAGTCTGTTTACCATCAAAAGGAGAGTTCAATGAGCATAATAAGGAAGTTACTGTTTTCCTACCATATCCTAATGGCCATAGCTATTCAATAAATCCAAAAATCATGATGAATGAATAAATAAATATAGGTCAGAAAATGATGATGGCAATCAATCATCCAGCAAGCCAGTCAGATTTTACTGAGCATTAACCTGTTCTGGGCTCACTGTGCTAACGTCAGGCATCCTAAATTGCCAGGACTCTTCCAAGTAGAAGGGTGCTTCTCTAAGATGAGATGAGTTTTTCCTCTTGTTTCAGTCACTGGCTTGTTTTTGTTTGTTTTTTTTTTTTTTATTATTATTAATTTTAAAATTTTTGCGAGGTCTGAGGGGGAGGGGGAGGGGAGGGGCAAGGGGCAAGGCATCTTTATTGCTACACTGACTTGTTTTGATGACAGCAAATATGTGGCATTTCTGGCCCTGAGCAATATATGGGACATTAAGTACCCTACAGTCATAAAACAGTAAAAATCTAAACTCATTACATTACTGTTTTGGAAGATAATCTACTCAGATTCAAAAGGCTTTAAGGGTTTTGTTTCATTTTTTTGTTTGTTTGTTTGTTGTTTTCAGAAAAACAAACATAATAGAATCTATTATGATTCTATTATGCCAGTGCATTTCTCTGCTAGCCATGGAAAATGTATAGATTTTGTCCTCACCTAGAGACTGTTCGGTCTGATTAGGTACACATATCCATGCTTTAATCAAAAATATCATATCCATATTTTCCCGTGCCAGCCTGTTTATGTCCTAAGTACAACAACATTGAGAAGACTTTATTCATGTTCAATATTTTTGCGGGATTTGCTGCTCTTTGCCTGGTGGCAAGTTGAAACTTCAGAACAGGGAAATAGAGTTACTACTGAAATCAGGAGAGGAAGGTAGGAGTCTCTGAGGGAATGGCCTTTGTGCTAGATGAATGAGTCTTTTTCAGGTGTCTCTATTCTCTGTTTGGTGTTTAAAGGAAGTGGCGACACTCTCTTATCTATCCCCAAGTCCATTGTGTGAACTTTGCCTCATCTGGGGACTCCGTTATTTTCCTGGCTGTGGAATGGGGAATCAGTGGGATTTGCAGGAATGCACTGTCTGGAACCATTCCCAGGGGAGGCTCTTCTTTGGCAATCTTTCCCATACCACCGTCTGGGGAGGAGCACTCAGTCAATAAGTCCAAGTTTGTGACAGAGAAGGACAAAGGCAGCAGTGAATGGATCTAATGGTCAAAAGACCCTCAACACTTCATATCTCTACCACCTCCACTGCCTAGGTAACAAAAGATTAAAGTTGGCACCATCCAGTTCTATTCTGAATTGACTGGAGTTGTGTAATATAAAAGATGCTGCCTTATAAGCTTGAAGAAAAGACTGCATGAATTGGAAGTTAGTATGGTGTGTAGTTGCAAGATATCCTCCCTGGAACTACCTTGTGAGTCAAGAGGTTTCCTGTCCCATAAGTTCTATGGCTCTAACATCCCCTTAAAGAAGATTCCAGGTGGAACCTGATTTTTTCAGGGTTGCATTCTGCCCAGTAATGATTTGTGGAAAAACAGACGTTCCAATGTAATTTAAGCACTTTTTAAAAAACCTTACCAACCCATGTGGGATAGCCAAAAGCTGAAATTGACAGGATTCATCTGCCAAAAACAAACAAGGTGTAAAGCACTTCATTCACTCATAGGCTCCATTTCATTCAACCAAAACTACTCTCGGCCACTTGAGAAACTGTTCAAATGTGAATGTTCTAAGTGGAAAGATCTGTTACTGGCATGATCATCGTCATCACCTCCATCATCATCATTTAACAGAGAATACATAAAACCAAACTATACATCCCTGACAAGAAAAACTCCAATAAATATTTTCATTGAAAAGATGGCCTGAATAGAGACTACAGCTTAACCAGAGGGACATTACTAGACTAGAGATTTATAAAGACTGCATGAAATGTTATTTAAATAAATAATTTTACAAAAATTTTCATGAAAAACTTTTAAATTATTTAAAACAAAACATTGTTTCCCTGTAATAATAATGACAATCAATATCACAATCCAAATTACAGCAAATAGCTAGGAGATATTGAAACCATCTTGCAAGGCAGGGCCTATGAAGAGTAGCTTACATGAATTGCTTTAATTTCATCCTCACAACATCCACTGAAGCTTGGTGCTATTATTTCCATTTTATTGAAGAGGAGACTGAGAATGGGCAAATGACTTGACAAAAGTCATAGAGTTGGTACATGAGGGAACCAGAACTTAAACCCAAAACTGTTGGCGACTGTACATGTGTATAATTCACACAGAGCGATATAGGGAAAAATTGGATACATTTGAAATTCTGGATTTCAATTGAGATAGCAGCCATTTGAATGGGAGATAAAGTTTTACTGTAACTTGCCCTGAAATAGTGAAAAAGGAGAAAAGTATTCAAGGAAAAGCTGTCAAGTAACCAGTCATTCCTAGAGGAGCCAGTTTCCTACCACCACTCTGCCAAGATAGTTTTCTTCATGTCCAAATTCAGAGACAAGATAAATAGTCTGCTCCAGAATTCTGAAAGAAAATAGACAGCTCAGTCAAAACTTTAAGAGACAGCCTGTGTGGCTCCTAAAAGCACAAACCCTAGATCCAAACTCTCTTAGTTCAGGTTCTGTGATCTTGGAAAAGTTAATAAACCTCTCTGTGCTTGGTTTTCTCATCTATAGAATCGAGACAGTAATAGCACCAATTTCACTGAGCTGCTCTGAGAACTAAACAAACCAGCAGTTGGCCAGTGGTTAAAGCATATTTGTCACATATTAAGTACTTTGTAAGTGCTGGCTATCACTAATTTCCACATAGCAACCCCTTGCTTAAGGTTCAACAGTTGTCTAAAGAGGTTAATGCTCTTCACCATTCCCTGTATGTGCACAAGTTCGAACTCAGGTTCCCCATGCATCTTTGCCTAAAGGTGTTTAAGGTGTGTTTATTCCATTTTATATTCTCCCTATGACATGATGCTTTAGTCCAGTTCTTGCCTTCCTAGCGCATTCTTAAATGAATTGTGGACTTTTCCTTTGTTCTTCACCCAAAGAGTACATTTCAATAGAGATAATTCACTGAAGTATTGTATAATACTTAAAAATTACCAAGACTACTTAGATGATACTATAATAATTATAGAATCGAAGACTTGAACTTCTAAAGTGATCAGTTTAACCCCCTATCTAAAGGATGGTTCAACTTTTTCGTGTTAAAATATTCTATAGACACTCAAAGTGGAAACTGAGTCTAAAAATGAAACTTTCATGATAATCTTAGAATTTAAAAACCTTAAAATATAGCCTAGGCCCTGTAAAATGCTTAATAAATATCAACCATATTATTGATATTAGTAACTCAAGTCTTCTGCTTCCTAAGCATGTGACTATAAGAACGTCATGTACCCTTTTAAATTTCCAGCTATAAAACCAAAATTGCATCTCTATGCCGTGAGTTTACCAAATTCCACAGACATGTCTGAATATTCTACTGAGGCTTTCTCACACCCTCAGGAACATATTCCTTGGAACACCCATCATGTTATTATAACCACCAGGGCCTGAGCTTTGGAAACGCACTATGGAAAGGTCCCATTCCTGGGCCCAGTTGTAAAGCCACTGCAAGGTCACTATCAAGACCACCACTACCCTGCCACTGTGGAAGGAACCCAGGGTCCAGAAGGTGCAGGACCTCACTGTGAATGGAGACAAATATCCTAAACATTCCATGAAAATAGAAGGACAGTGTGCCATGGAGCATGAGTTATTGTTGCTACTCCTGCTTAGAGCCCACAGACACAGACCTCCCAGGTCTGCATAGATGCTGGTCTGCTGCCTTGTGATGTGGCCAGCTTACCCCTTAGCCCCTCATCATAAGGTGTGTTCCAGGCATGTCCACATCTTAAAGTCCACACCAAACCACCACCAGACCTTAGGAGGGAGGAGAACATACTCCATCTCCACAACACCACCTCCTTCATACCCCTGCACACTCATGTACACTTACATACCCAAGAATAAAGCTATACCTGGAAACAAATTTTTCTATCACAGAAGAGTATTCTTCCAGGGGATTGAAGAGAGAGAGGTCCATTTCCTTCATTTTTTCTTTTTAATAATTTTATTTTTTCAATTAGACTTGGTGTACACTATTATATTAGTTTCAAGTGTACAGCCCAATGATTAGACATTTATATAGTGTACAAAGGGATCACCCTGATAAACCTATCTGACACCATGCATAATTATTACAATATTATTGGCTGTGCTTTACTTTACATCCCAATGACTATTCTATAACTACCAACTTGTACTGTTTGATCCCTTTACTTTTTTAGTCCTTCCCCCAACCCCCCTCCCATCTGGCAACCATAAAAATGTTCTCTCTATCTATGAGTCTGTTTCTGTTTTGCTTGTTTATTTATTTTGTTTTTCGAATCCCACACGTAAGTGAAATCATATGGCATTTGTCTTTCTCTGACTTATTTGACTCAGCATAATGCCCTCTGGGTCCATCATGTTGTTGAAGATGGCAAGATTTCATTCTTTTTTATGGCTGGGTCATATTCCATTGTCTACACACACCACCTCTTTATCCATTCCATTATTGATTGACACTTAGATGCTTCCATATCTTGGCTACAGTAAATAATGCTGCAACAAACATATAGATGATAGCCATTTATTTTATTGGCATTTTATTATTCATATTTTTTATGTTTTTTTTTTTTTTTTTTTTTTCTTAAAGAAGACCCTTTAACATTTCATGTAATACTGGTTTGATGATGAATTCCTTTAGCTTTTTCTTGTCTGGGAAGCTCTTTATCCACCTTTCAATTCTAAATGATAGCTTTCTGGGTAGAGTAATCTTTATTGCTTTTCATCACTTGGACTATTTCTTGCCAATTCATTCTTGTCTGCAAAGTTTCTGCTGAGAATTAACTGACAGTTTTTTCTTGCTGCCTTTAAAATTCTCTCTTTGTCTCTAACATTTGGCATTTTAATGATGATGTGTCTTAGTGTGGGTCTTTTTTGATTCATCTTGTTTGGGACTCTCTGTGCTTCCTGGATTAGTACGTCTGTTTTGTTCACCAGGTTAGAAAAGGTTTCAGTCATTTTTTTCAAGTAGGCTTTCAGTTTCTTGCTCTCTCTTCTCCTTCTAGCAACCCTATGATGTGAATGTTGGTATGCTTGAAGTTGTCTCAGAGACTCTTATACTATTCTCATTTAGGGGAGTTCTTTTTTTTCTTTTTCCTCTCCTGATTGTGTGTTTTCTGCTTTTTTATCTTCCAAAATGCTGATTTGATCCTCTCCTTCATCTACTTTATTGTTGATTCCCTGTAATGGAGTCTTCATTTCCATTAGTGTACTTTTCATTTCTGACTGGTTCTTTTTTATGTATTCTACTCCATTTCTATGTTTTCTATTTCTTTATTGAAATTCTCACTGAGATCATTGAATATCCTTATACTCAGTGCTTTGAATTCTGCATCTGGAAGATTGCTTGTCTTCATTTTGTTTAGTTCTTTTTCTAGAGTTTTGTTCTGTTCTTTCATTTGGGACTTTTTTTTTTGGTGGGGGGGGCTCCTCTTTTGGCTGGCTCCCTGTGTTTGTTTCTATGTATTAGGTAGAACTACTACATCTCCCAGCCTTGACAGAATGGCCTTAGGTTGCAAGTGTCCTGTAGGACACAGGTAGTAAGTGTCCTATAGGAACTAGAGAAGCCTCCCTCATCATCTGAAGTGAGTGTTCCTAGTTCACTCCCCGACAGGTGGACAGTGTGTACCCCTGTTGTAATTGAGTGTTGATTTTTGTTAGTGGGAGGGATTTACCCCCAGGCTACTTGGCTGCAAGGACTTGTAGTGACCATAGTAGAGTATCTTCTGTGCAGGGACTGACCACACTGAGCAAGATTCACTTAAGCAGTGCTGAGCCTGGCAATTCAATGTGCTGATCATGGAAGTGACTGGATGGTGCATTAGCATGGTCTGAAGCTGTCTACCAGGTGCACTACTCTGGGGGCTTCCAGAAGGTGCAGGCCTAGGTTAGCTGCTGACTTGTGCCCTGCCCAGGGCCATCTAGCATGAGCTACAGAGCAATCTGCAGATGACTGTTACGTGTGCTGGGTTTAGAATAGCCAACCTGTGAACCAAAAGCAGCTAGTGCTGAGCTTGGGGCCATTTAGCAAGAGGTACAGGTTACACACAAGCCAGGCACTGCTTGTTTGTGGTTTGTGAAACTTTGAGAGATTTTAGAAAAGTATACAGTAGGAGCCCGAACAGGCTGGAAGTGTCTCAGGGGACCCACAAATTGGATGGGGCAGGGACGCAGGGAGATACCAGAGTCAGGGAACAGTGTTAGCCAGGTTAATGCAATATCAGATGCTGTGCCTGCCTTCAATGTCTATGTGGGAAGGATGGAACAATGGCAATTCTGCCTGAGGGAAAATTGCATCCTCAGTGCTAGAGCTCAGAGCAAGTGAGTCCTAGTGATTCCATGGGTCCATTTTTAAACCCTTGCCCAAGGCTATGTTTATTGATTTTAGAAAAAGAAGAAGAGAGAGAAAAAAAGAGAAGCATTGATGTAAGAGAGAAACATCAATGGGTTGCATCTTGTGCATGCTGTATGCATACCTCCCGGGGATCCAACTTGAAACCTAGGTATGTGCCCTGACCAGCAATCAAACCCTGCAATCTATTGGTGTATGGGATGACACTCCAACCCACTGAGCCATCTGGTCAGTGCCATGCATGAGCCCTTTAAGAGGAATGCCCCCGTCTGTCTTACTCAGCCACAATCTCTACTGGTTTTTACAGGCAGAAGTTTTGGAGACTTCTCTTCCTGGCACTGAGACTGTGGACTGGGAAGCCTAATGTGAGTCTGGGACCTCTTGCTACTCAGAGGGCAACTCTGTAACTGAGATATACCTCCTGACTCTTAACTGTCACATGTGGGTCTGGGACCAGTCCAATCCATGTCTCCACTTCTCCTACTAGTCTTAACATGGCTTCTTTTTTACATCCTTAGTTATAAGAATTCTGTTTAGCTAAATTTCAGGCAGTTTCAAATGACAGTTGTTCTGTACCTTAGTTGTAATTTGATGTGGTTCTGAGTACTATGTTTACCAATGTCATCATCTTGACCAGAAGCCCTCCGTTTCCTTCTTAAGGAAACTACGTTCTCCTAAGGAGAGGGTATTCTTGCCTCTTGGCCCAGAAGGAAACAACTTACATGAGAACATATTGTTTCCACATAGTACATCTGCAGTCCCAGCTCTGCTGAAATATTAAGATTACATAATCAGACCACTGAATATCTCAGTCTGAAATACCTGCATTCAGGCACTACTTGAATACATTTTTGTCTTTTCCCTGCTTGCATATCACTAATTAAAAAGCCCATTGTCTGCTCTCTAGGTTAAATTTAAGTCTAAAGATCTATAAACTTCTTATAATTTTGATTAATTTTACAGCTTAGGGTACAATTTCAGGGCATATTTTGTAAAAGGACAAATATGTACTCATTCACAAGCACACATGCACGTGCAGAAAGGATAATTTAGGGGGGAGAATATTGATGTTATGACATGATATCCTTTTAAAAAGAGTTACTATAAATGTCTTTTGAGAGAGACTGATTAACAGGCTTTCTAAAAGTTTACATAAAAGCAGAAGGACATGGTGTCTTTGACAAGGGGGAAGCAGTGGAAGTAGGAGAAGGAGTTGTATTTGAGATATACCTTTAAGGTAGAATGAAAATATCTTACTATATAAATTGGATATGGGGTATTAGGTGGGAGTGATTTTTTCTGGAATATTATTCAGCCATCAACAGAAGGAAATTCTACCATATGCACCAAGATAGATAGACCTTGAAGACATTATGCCAAGTGAAGTTAATCAGACACAGAAAGACAAGTACTGCATGAGCTCACTTATATGTGGAATTGAAAAAAGCTGAATTCATATAACAGAGGAGATGGGTGATTGCAGAGAGGAGATGGGGAAATAGGAGAAATGGGGAGATGTTGGTCAAAAGGTACAAACTTTCAGTTATAAGATGAATAAGTTCTTGGAGAGCTAATGTACAGTTCAGTGACTGAAGTTAACATTGCTGAGTTGTGTACCAGAAAGTTGTGAAGAGGGACCTTAAATATTCTTGCCACCATCACAGAAAACAACAACAAAAATAAATAAGAAACTAATCTTGTGAGGTGATGGATATGTTAACTAACCTTATTGTGGTAAGCATTTCACAATATATACATGCATCAAATCATCACATTATATTCCTTAAATTTACACAATGTTATATGTCAATTATACCTCAATAAAGCTAGAAAAGTATTTTTTAAAAAGTAATGTTGGGCCTGGACAGCCTCATGAATGAGGGGTGCTATTGCTGAAGTAGGGTCACTAGAGGAAGATCAGGTTGGGAAAGGGCGGGGCTGGAAGTGGTAAAATAGGAGCTTTATTGGGGGCATGTTAAGTTTGGGAAGCCTGTTAGATACCCAAGTGGAAATGTTGAAGAGACAGATATATGCGCTTGAAGCTCAAGGGAGAAAAGTAAGGTATTAAGCAAAGGAGAGTGAGAAAGGGCTCTGAGCGAGGATGACCAGGAGATGCAGGGTCCCAGGAACCAAGTACAGAAAGTGTTTCAAGAGGAAGGAGGTGATCAATTCTTTTAAATGGTCTGAAAACCCAAGTAAGACCAGCACTGAGAGATTGGCTTTGTCAAGGTGAGGTTGGTCATGCTGCCTTTGATGAGAGGATTTTGAGGGGACAGGGTACAGAAATGAAAGCTGGAGAAAGATTGTAAAGGGACCTATGGGGGGTGGGGGGGTCTTCCTAGTGGAAGGATCTGAGTGTGAATCAGAATTGCACATTCACATAGTCTTATATGGAAAATAGTGGAAAATAAGACTATTTTCCATATTCCTAATCTTCTTTAATAGAGATACAGCTTTTTGATATGTTGTAGAGGAGATACCTTTGTGGTCATTAAAGCACATAAAAGAGATAACTTTTAAAATGTCAGGAGTGAATTGTGTTGCTAAAATTATAGAAGTCAAGAGCATTCTATTACTTTAAGTCACTACATGCTTAACAATTGGGATGTCAGGCAGTGAGGAAAGCCTTTGAAACAGCATTCTCCCATCCCCACCAGGTTAGGGCCTGACTGGCCCTCCCATCGGTGGAAACTGGATTTTACACTCCTTGGAGTTAGTAGGGGTGAAGGTGGCAGCTGCTCATTTAAATGGTACCAGAGGATGGAAGTGAAGGCATATTTGAGGTGAATGATGGAGGTGAGAATTAGAAATTGAAAAATGAAATCAAAAGGGGATCCAGAAACCAGGAGGAAATCAGGTAAGAAAAGAAAGGAAATGGTGCAAAGAGATATCCGAGATGGGAGGCAGATGTACAAAGAAGGGTTTTTATGAACTCAAGACAGCTGGGGCTGTTTGAAGGAAGCCAAAGAGGATGGTCACCTATAGTACATAGTCCAATTCCAAGGGGGACATGTTCCAAGATCCCCAGTAGATTCCTGAAACTAAAGGTATTATCCAACCCTATACATACTGTTTCTCTCTATTCATACAAATCTTTTCACTTAACAAAAGGTCTTTATAGGTTCTCTTTAACATATCCAAATTGCCAACATCACTACTCTTGTGCTTTGGAGCCATTATTCAGAAAAATAAAGGTTACTTGAACACAACCATTGCAATACCAGATAGTTGATCTTATCACCAAAACAATACTGAGTGACTAATGGGCAGGAAGAATCCACAGGGGTGGACAAAGGAATGGTGGACATTCCTGGTGTAATGGAGTGGGACAGCCCAAGATTTCATCACACTATTCAGAATGGCATGCAATTTAAAACTTATGAATTGTTTATTTCTGGAATTTTCTATTTAATATTTTTGAACTGTGGTTGACCACAGGTAACAAAGTATGAAAAGTGAAACCATGGATAAAGGGCAACTATTATAATAGTCTTGGGAGATAAGGCTCACATATGCCTTATAAGATCATCTCATAGGGTGAGATTTGTGTTATTTGGAACTATCTTGGGTTGTATTAGGTGCCCAGAAAGGATACATTGAAGACATAACCTGATTCATGCCTATGAATGTGACCCTATATGAAAATAGGGTCTTTATAAGTTAAAATATGGTCATATTGGAATACAGTGGGCCCTAATCCACTATGACAGGTGTCCTCATAATAAAAGCATCATTTGGACACTGACAAGCACAGGGAAGATGGCCATGGAAAGATGAGACAGAGATTGGAGTTATGTGCCACATCCCGAGATAGGCATGGGACAACCAGAAGCTGGAAAAGACCAGGAAGGATCCTCACTGAGAGGGTATGGAGGGAGCCTGGCCCTGGTAAAAACCTGATTTCCCACTTCGAGCTTCTGAAACTGTGAGAAAATTCATTCACTTTATTCTTAAGCCACCAGTTCATGGCGCTTTGTAATGACAGCCCTAGAAAACTATATAGGAACTACAGACATTGTGATATATGTAAATCTATATAATAAAAGCATTCTACTACTTGGACCAATGTCTAGAGAATGACTTTTAAGTTTTCAACTCAGGAAAAAATGTGCAAAATCCCAATCAATGCCTATATTTACTCTTTCACCAAGTAATTAGGCAGATTTAAAGTGGTGGTGAAGGCTAGCTTCACTTGATTTCTAGTGAATAGTGTTGATGAGTCAGAACCATTTACATCCCTCTGAAAATGATCTGTAAAAAGCAAAATCTGAGTGTTGTGTTTACTAAAGGGATGCCATATGTTGGTTGATTAACAAGTTGTCAGAATATTAGACGTTCTTGGATGATTGCAAAAAGGAGCATCTGTTTGCTGAATCTTTTATCTGATGTGTGTACAGATACCACCAGGTTTGGCACTTTTCCTAAATATCAGACATAAATTCCTGCAGTATTTAGCCCTCGGAGAGTAACACTGGTGTACTGGTGAGGTTTAAGATGCCTGTTTTGAGAAAAGCAAATGAAGTGGGGCCAAAGCAACACAGTCTACACATGAGAGTACTATGTGTTGGTCAGATTCTCTTTTTACCATCATACAGGTAACTCCTGTATAACACAGTAGTTAGGTTCCAAAAAAATGCCATATTATGTGAATCTGTGTTATACGAAACAAAGAACTATTACAGAAAGGGGGTGAGATTCCAAAAATCTTTTAAAAGATTGCTATCTTTTTGTAATTAAGAGTAATATTTTATTAAAGTAATTTTCACCAAAATATATAACATATCAATATGTATTAAATAATGTTTTTTTCATCATCACTTACTAAGCACCATTAACCGAGGGTATTTTCTTTTTCACAAGACTATCTTCCTCCTCTGAACTTTCTTCAGCACTATCTTCTATCTTGTACTTTTTGCAAAAAAAAAATCTGTCATTTTATTTATTTTTAACATTTGTCTTATTCACTTTATTTATTTATGTACGTATTTTTATCCCCCACCCCTTCTCTTCCCTTCCACACCCTCCCATTACCCCACAAAAGTCAATCCCACTTGTTGTCCATGTCCATGGGTCATCCATGCTAGTTCCTTGACTAACCTGCTCCCCTTCTTTGCCTCCTTCTCTCTCCTTTCCTCTCCCCCACCCCTCTGCCCACTGAAGGTCTGAAATCTGTTATTTTAGATTGCTTGGTTTTAGCTGAGAGATGTTTATAAGTTTTATTAATTTCAAATGAGATAACTCTTGCTCTTAAAAGCTCTTATTGTTCCCTATTATTCGGGGACTGCCCTAATTCCAAATGAGATATTTTTTGCTCATAAAACCTCTTATTATGCTTCGTGTTGTTCAGGGATTTCTCTGATTCTCACACTGTGTTAGAGTGATGCCATGTTCTAAGATGCTGTGTTGTATGAGGGTTTTCCCTAATTTTTGAACAGTGTTACAGCAAATCCGTGTTACAGAATTGCCATGCTATATGGGGGTTATCTGTACCGATATCACCTACGACAACTAATGTTTACTTGAATGTCACTTGCATGGTAATTAAAGAAAAGAAAGATTAATTTCCTTGGAAGCTCTTTATCACTTTACCTATTTATAGAGTTTAATAATGCTTCTACTTGTAAAGTGACTTACAGATTATATATGCTTTAATATTGGATTCTCACAAGCTATAAGATGACAAGAAATTGTATATCCATATTACAGTTGAAAATCTGCAATTAAGTGAAGTAAATCCATCAGGCTTGGAAGTACTAGAACCAGGATATGATGCCTGAGTCTTTGAGCTCCTCTGCATCACCCACAAATTCTATACACAGAGGTTCAGGAGCTGGTGGTGGGTACTGTGGCAGTGAAACGGGAAAGCCGGTGTTAGTGCTGCCTTTCACCTACCAGGCCCAATAAGCAGAGACAGGGATTGAATCTTCATGGGTGCTTTATTCAAATGGTCAGTGATCTGAGAAGCTGGTGGGCTTGTACCCTAACGGACTGTCTTATATTCCATTATAAATGGGCCATTTTTATAAGGAAAAGAAAGGTGTAGGTAAGGGGTTTAGAATTCAGGGGAAAAGTTAGTCAGATGAAAGCTGCAGCATTCTTTCATCTGCACCCTGGGCACCTGGGCTGAGGTTCATGGTCATCTCACCCTGGAGCACAAGGCTCAGATACAATCTTGATGGCTTGTGATCCTGAGGCACAAAGGTGGAACCTCTTATGGTTACCTAGAGCCCAGGTGGGTTATACCTCTAGTTCCTGAAACAATAGCTTTTTATATACATTGATTACTAAGCTTATTAGCTGTTACCATAAACCAAAATTTTCCAATATTTGAGTCTCCCATCAGCAAGACCTAGTGAGGATGACATTCTGGAGTTTTTCTTTATACCATTTTTTTAAAATTTTATTTATTATTTTTAGAGAGAGGGGAAGGGAGAGAGGGAGAGAGACATCGATGTATGGTTGCCTTTCACCTGCCTCCAGCTACAGACCTGGATGGAGACCTGGCTTGCAACCTGGGAACCAGAGACCTTTGGGTTGGCAGGCTGGCACCTTATCCACTGTGTCACCAGCCAGGGCTGACCTTTGTACCTTTTTACAATCCTCTTTGGTTCAGTCAACCACCATGTATTGAACTGTGACATTTGTTTTAATGGCAGCAAGCAGCTTCTGTTAGGAAGGAAAAGCTTTTTCCTCCACTCTCTTAGGATGAATGTATGGGGTAGGAGGTGGGGAGGGAGTGGAGCTGTGAATTGAGCTGACAAAAACAACAGATTAGCAGAAGAAAAGGAATGCAAATTTTATTAAAATTTTACTTGCAATGATGTTCTGGGATGGGAGTAAAGCTCAAAGAAGTGGTTAGACTCAGGGGTGTATATCCCATTTAACAAAGACTTTTCTCTGGGCTTCATGAGACAAATAAATTTGTGAGCAAATAATACATAGATGAGGGAAACTAATGAAAAGTAAGGGTTATTTTAGCAAGGTGAGTTTATGCAGACTCATTTTGGCACTGACTCTGCCTCCAGTGATAGAAGTGCTCTACTGTTCCTCATACGTTGGGGGCACCTTCACAAAGGGAAATGTGTGCCTTGCACTTAGGTAGAGAGGAGCAAAGCAGACAGTTCTCATGTGTCTCCTGTTTCTTAATTGCTTGCAGTTCAAAACGATCCTTATACCAAAGTGGCATATTCTGGACTGGCATCTCCTGATCCTTCTCAATTCCTTTCCACCACTCATCAAAGCCAACATGAAATAAGTAAGGTGGAAAAAAGGCACTCTTCTTACATCAACTGAGTTCAAAGTTAGACTTATGCTTCAGTTCCATTTTTTTTTTTGAAATTTCTCAGCACCCATGGTCTTAGAACCAAGTGCTTCCGTGACATGATGTGCCTTTTTCTTTAACCTTGATTTTTTTTGTCCTCTATTTTTATAACACACAGAGAGAATACATTATGGAGAAATCTTTTAGTACTTCAGGAAAATGGGGCATCTTATGAAAAAGAATGTATTTTCTTTTAATTATCACCAAGTTTAGCCTTTTATTTAAACCGCAAGTCAGGTGTAGCTTTGGGGAGATTTTTCCTGTCATACCTTTGTAGACTATTGGGGAAGAAAACAATCTTTTACTCTACCTACTTGCGTTCAGTGACAGGGACTTGTGAATTAAACTGACGGAGGATTAACAAAAGAATTTCACAGGCACACAAGGAACCTCACGTAAAAAAATTGAGAACTCCAAAAAGTTAGGCCTAGAAGCTTTTATACTATTTTATCACAAGGTGATAAATGTGAAAAGGTGACAGGTTAAAGGAAAAGAGGAGTAGGCTTCTAGGTGGAATTAATTGTGGAAAGGTAAATATATGGGAGAAACTAATGGATGATAAGGATTTAATAAAGTTTGTTATGTGGACTCAAGTCAGTGTCACATGCAGTAATGGGAGTCATCTCCACTCCCCAGTATAAGAGAGGGGTGGGGGTAGGGGATACCCTTACAGACAGAAGTGTGGGTCCTGCTATTAAGCAGAAAGGGGGAGGACAGAGAGCTCCTCCTGCATCTGCTGTAACTCAGTTGCCTTCAGCTCAAATAATTTTGTGCCCAAGTGACAAGATTTGAGGTGGTACATCCTGATCCCCTTCATTAACGTCAAGGACCTCGACAGTGAGGGCCTTCCCTGTATTCCCAACCATCTCCCCAGCCATTAAATTTCTGAGCCTTCTTTCCAGCAATGCACTTTTGCCCTGTGTACCTCCCTTCCACTGAGCTTGGGCTCCTACTGGATATCTGTCCACAATACCATTTCCCCTCCTCTTCTTCCTTCCAACACCCTTCACAAGTGCACATTTAGTTTCCTATTTTAATGCCTTCTCACACCTCCAGCCACACAAGGTGACTTCTTCTAACTACTTTGGTCTATCCTTATTGAAGAATTGAGTGGACAATCTGTTGTTCAGTCTTTCAGATTTTCAATGGTGACTTGAACAGTTACATAAATCTTCTATTGTTTTTCGACTTCTTTGCTCCCTTTTGTCTCCTTAACTTCAATTCAGCTTGCCTTATTTGCTCTGTGCATCCTGGAGTATTGTCTGCCAAGGTGTGAGCCAAGGACAACCTGCACCTAAATCCCCCAGAGTTCTTATTGACAAGGTAGATTCCTGAGACTGGTTGTGGGTCTGTTAAACTGGCCCCCCAGGTGATTCTTCTACATAATGAAGTTCATGAATAATTGACTTAGCATATGTCATTCATTAATTTATTTATCAACAACTCTTTGAACCAATTCAGTGCTAGGTGCCAGGGACACTGCGATGGTTGAGGCAGACATGGTCCCTGTTATCCTGGAATTTCTAATCCAGTTTTGGAAATGACATTGAACAAGGGTGTAGTAATATGATGTGGCTTACAGAGGTGAGATATCAAGAGTCATGGAACCATTTAAGAGAGGAACCTAAGCCCTGGCTGGTGGCACAGTGGATGAGTCGCTGGTTTGATTCCCAGCCAGGGCAATGTGGCTAGGTTGCAGACCAGGTCTCCGGCCAAGTCTGTAGCTGGAGGTGGGTGAAAGGCAAACATACGTTGATGTTTCTCTCCCTCTCTTTCTCTCTCCCTTCCCCTCTCTCTGAAAAATAATAAATAACATCTTTTTTTAAAAAAAGGGAGAGAGGAACCTAATCTGAGAGGGTCAGGTGTCAGGGAATACTTCCTTGATGATGTGATGTTGGGATCTGAAGGTGAAGTAGGACTTGGTAACGGGAGAGAGGGATAGGAGGACAGGCAGAAGGAACCACAGGTATAAATCTTTAAGGGGAGTAAGAGCATGACCTTGTCTTTGGAGGGACAGCGAGTATGACTTGAGCACTTAGGCAAAAAAGAGTGGTATGGGGGACAGCTGAGACTTAGCAAGTGACCAGGTCATGGAGGTCCATGAAACCAGGTTAAAGAGTTTAGAACTTATCCTAAGGGCAGCTGGGAGCCATTGAACTGGAGTAGCATGATCAGTGTTGTCTCCCAGATCATTTTGGCTCTAAAATGGAGCAGAGTGTATCTGGAGAAACTGATTGGGAAGTTTTTGCAATGGTCCAGGAGAGAGATGATAGTTTTGTCAAAGGTGGTGGTAGTGGGATCGATTCAGATGGTATTTAGGAGACAAATTAGGTGGGATGAAATTATTCATTAAATATTGGGGTGAGAGAAAGGGAAGTGTCAAGCCTGTCTTTTATTTTTGTATTGATAACAGTTGTTATAACCAAGTAACACAGAGAGAGGACCAGGCTGAAAAGATGAAATTACAATCTCAGTCCCAAGTTCACAGGTTTGAAATCTCTATGAAACATTCAGAAACAGTTCTTTTTCATATTTCCATGGAAAAGGTGGAATTTAAGTGGGCTTTGAGAGAACTGTGGAATTTAGGTGAGCACCAATAGAGATCTAGTTAGAAGACTGAAATTTGCTTATCTATTACTGTGTTTTCTTTGTGTCTTTTTACTTACTTGATATTTGGTAACTAGCTGATTTCACAGTTCTTATCTTTAAAAGTGATTCTTTTCCCCAAGGAGATAATAATGGTTTTGGTTGTCTATTTTAATTTTGTTTTGTTTAGGAAGTGGATTAGGTCAATACTGCTCTTTGCATGTATTCGTTCCTTTGGCTGAGGGTGGGCAGGCTTCCTGGAGGTGTGTGTGTTCTTTAAAGTTAATTTGTAAATGCAACCTATATTTTTCTTTTCTTTTTAATAAATATTTTATTGTTGTTCTACTATAATCATCCCAAATTTCCCTCATTGCTCTCCTTTACCCAGCCCTCCCCCTTACCCTTCCACAGTCAATCCCCACCCTATTGTCCGTGGCCAAGGCCATTTATACATGTTTCCTAACTAATCCCTTCCCCTTCTTTCCACCCTTATTCCCCTCCCCACTCCACCCTGGCTACTCTCAGTCTATTACTTGTTTCCATGCCTCTGTCATTTGTTTGTTTTTTTTCATTAGATTCCTTTTGTAGGTGAGATCATATGGTATTTGTCTTTCACCACCTGGCTTATTTCACTTAGCATGATACTCTTCAGTTCCATCCATGCTGTAGTGAAACATAAAGAGTTCCTTCTTTCTGCTGCATAGTATTCCATTGTGTAGATGACAACAGTTTTTTGATCCCCTCATCCACTGATGGGCACTTAGGCTGTTTCCAGGACTTGACTAATATAAATAATGCTGTTTTGAACATAGGGGTGCATAGGTTCTTTTGAATTGGTATTTCACGGTTCTTCACGTATAATCCCAACAGTGGAACTGCTGGGTCAAAGGCCATTTCATTTTTAGTTTTTTGAGGAAATTTCATACTGTTTCCAATAGTGGCTGCACCAGTCTGCATTCCCATAAGCAGTACACCAGGGTTCCCTTTTCTCCACATCCTCATCAGCACGTGTTGTTTGTTGATTTGTTAGTGATAGCCATTCTGACAGGTGTGAGGTGGTATCTTACTATGGCTTCAATTTTCATCTCTCTGTCATCTAATATTGTTGATCATTCTTTCATATGTCTATGGCCATCTATATGTCCTCATTGGAGAAGTGTCTGTTCATGTCCTTTGCCCACTTTTTAATTGGATTGTTTGTCTTCCTAGTGTTGAATTGTATGTTTTTGCCAATGGTACCTTGGACAAGGGTTTGATCCAAACCCTTGTCCAAGGTATCATTGGCAAAAACTATACTCCCATATGGTTGGATCCCTTTTCATTTTGATGATGTTTCCTTTAGTCCAGCAGTAGCTTTTTAATTTGATGTAGTCCCATTGTTAATTTCTTCCTTTATTTCTCTTGCCCTAGGTGATATATTGGCAAAAATATTGCTGCATGGTATATCTGAAATTTTATTGTCTATGCTTTCCTCTAGGACTTTTATGGTGTATGGCTTATATTTAAGTCTTTTATCCATCTTGAATTTATTCTGGTGTATGGTATAAGTTGGTGGTCTAGTTTCATTTCTTTGCATGTACCTGTCTAGATTTCCCAACACCATTTATTTAAGAGGGTACTTTTGCTCCATTTTATGCTCCTGGCCATTTTGTCAAATATTAGTTGGCTATAGAGACCTGGGTTTATTTCTGGGCTCTTTATTCTGTTTCATTAATCTATGTCTCTGTTCTTGTGCCAGTACCAGACTGTTTTGATTACAATGGCCCTGTAGTATAGTTTGATATCAGATATTGTGATACTTCCTACTTTGTTCTTCTTTCTCAAGTTTGCTGAGAAGATTCGGGATCATTTTTAGTTGCATATGAATTTTTGAAATATTTGTTCTAGATCTGTGAAATGTGCCATTGACATTTTAATGGGGATTATGTTGCTTTGGGTAGTATGGACATTTTAATTATGCTAATTGTTCCTATCCATAAGCATGGTATATGCTTCCATTTATTTGTATCTTCCTTAAATTCTTTCTTTGGTGTTTTATAGTTCTCTGAGTACAGGTCTTTACTTCCTTGGTTAAGTTTATTCATAGGTGCTTTATTTTTCTTCTTGCTATAGCAAATGGGATATTTTTCCTAGGTTCTGTTTTTGATATTTCATTTTTGGTATACAAAAATGCCTTTGATTTCTGAATATTGACTTTGTATCCTGCTATTTTGCCAAATTCATTTATTAGATCAAGTAGTTTTTGGTGGAGACTATAGGGTTTTCTAAGTACACTATCCTGTCATCTGTAAATAATAACAGTGTTACTTCCTCCTAATACTATGTTGAATAAAAGTGAAAGTGTAGACCCTTGTCTTAATCTTAAAGGGAAAGTTTTTAGTTTTTGCCCATTGAGTATGATGATGGCTGGTAGGTTTCCTGTATATGGTCTTCATTATGTTAAGGTATGCTCCCTCTATTCCCACTTTGCTGAGTGTTTTTAACCTAAATGGGTGCTGGATTTTATCAAATGCTCTTTCTTCATGTGTTGATATGATCATGTGATTTGTCACTTATTTTATTTATGTAATGTATTACATTTATTGACTTATAAATATTGTGCCATCCTTACATCCCTGGGATGAATCCCACTTGGTCATGGTGTATGATCTTTCTCATGTATTGCTGGATCTGGATTGTTAATATTTTGTTGAGGATTTTAGCATGTATGTTCATCAAAGATATTGGCCTCTACTTTTCTTTCTTTCTTATATATTCACCTAGTTTTGGAATTAGGATAATACTAGCCTTGTAAAAAGAGTTTTGGAGTTTTCACTCTTCTTTAATATTTTGGAATAGGTTGAAAAGGATAGGAGTTTAGTTCTTCCCTAAATGTTTGGTAAAATTTGTCTGTCAAGCCGTCTGGTCCTGGGCTTTTGCATTCTGGGAGCTTTTTGATTACTACTTCAATTTCACTAGTTGTTACCAATCTCTTTAGGCTTTCTGCTTCTTCTTGATTTAGTTTTGGAAGCTTGTATGTTTCTAGAAATTTGTCCATTTTGCCCAAGTTGTCCAATTTTTTGACATATAGTTGTTCATAGTAATTTCTTACAATTCTTTGTATTTCTGCAGTGTGGTTGTAACTTCTCTTTTGTTTCTTATTTTATTTATCTGGGTTCTCTCTCTTTTTTCCTTGATGAGTCTGGTTAAAGGCTTGTCAATTTTGTTTATCTTTTCAAAGAACTAGCTCCTGGATTTATTGATTTTTTAAATTATTTTTCTAGTCTCTGAATAGTTTAATTCTGCTCTGATCTTGATTATTTCCTTCCTTTTATTTGCTCTAGGCTTTGTTTGTTTTTGTTTCTCTAGTTCTTATAGATATAGGGTTAGGCTGTTTATTTGAGATTTTCTATCTTTTTTAGGTAGACCTGTATTGCTTTGAACTTTTCTCTCAGGGCTGCCTTCCCTGTGTGCCACAGATTTTGGACTGCTGTATGTTCATTTTTGTTTTTCTCCAGAAACTTTCCGATTTCTTCCTCAATTTCATTGTTCACGCTTTTATTATTTTATAGAGTGTTATTCAGTCTTCAAGTATATGAATGTTTTGAGTTTTTTTCTTCAGGTTGGTTTCTAGTTTCAAGCCATTATGATCTGAGAGGATGCTTGCTATAATTTTAATTTTCTTGAATTTGTTGAGGTTTTAGTGTCCTACCATGTGGTATGTCTTTGAAAATGTTCCATGTACATTTGAAAAGAATGCATATTTTGCTTCTTTGGGGTGAAAGGTTATATATGTCAATTAAGTCCATTTGATTCAGAGTACAACTTGTATTTTTCTCAGTGTCATATATTAACTAGTTAACTAGTTTCAGTTATATTGAAAGATGAAGAGGGCTTCCATGAAAAGAATGAATAAAAACAGGAACTATATAATTTTGTACCAACATTGATGTTCTGCTAGTGAAAATTCATGTCAAAGAGAATTTAGGGGACTGTTTGAAAGTATGAGTTGGTCTTTGATGAACATGCACTCTAGAAATTAAATGGTTTATCTTTGCTATGACTATTCAAATATAGCCTAATTTCAGGAAAGATCAGATAATGGAAAGCTGTGGGTCCTCTTCTATCCCCTCTTCCTCTGACTTTTCCTCCCCTTTTTCTGTTCATCATCTGCTTCTCATTCATCTTCACAAAAAAGTAATAAACAACAAAGCAATGGAGCTAAATTCTCCGTATCTTAAAAGTAATTGCCCCCAAATCATTATTTTTTTAGTTTTAGAATTACATGAAAGGCTTTATAACGAAACACAAATCATAGAATGTAAAAATAGGCCATTGGGCTGATTCTACGTTCCAGTAAGGGAAACATGTCCATGGATTCCTGAGTAATGCTTACTTAGCTCCCTCTACTTGATTATTCTTAGCATCAGGGAGCTCTCTTTCTATTCTAGGAATCCACCAATTTTCTTTCTAAAACCAATCAGACAAAATATTTTTTTCAATAATAAATCAAAATGGGATAAGCCCTCTCACTGACACTGGATCTGCACCTCACAACAGCATAGAATAAATGTATTCTGTATACCTCTCAAGTAGATTAAGACAACTCTCATGTCTCCTCAACCCTTCTCCTCTGCAAATTAAGTGTCTCCAACTTTTTCAAGTACATTCGCATAGGTCACAGTGTCTACATTCTTCAACATCTTTACAAAAACATGTCTCCTGTGGGCCCTCTCAAATGGCAGACATCTACTGAGTGACAACCAGGGCCACATACTGTGTGACTACTGCCTCTCAACTGTTCTGTGTGCATGTTTAATGATACTTTAGTTTTAAACAGAGGACAAAAAGTGGAGACTGAGGGATGTGTTGGATTTGTATTGTTTTTAGAGCACTGAGACATTCCAAGGCAGGTGGAGTATTCATGTTTGGAGAGGATTGTTGTTTATGGGACTTGTAATGTGCTGAGTCCCAGGGAATTACTAGGTAATAAATGGGAGGAGTTTTGAATTCTTTCCGAGTAAAATGGGAAGATAGTTCCCTTTTTCACTCTTATGTGGCAGTTGTACCTTAATCTGCTTTTAGGAACAGCTGTTGTAACAGATGTTCTTTTTAGATGTTTGGGTTTTTTTGTTGTTGGGTTTTTGTTTTTTTTTTAGTATACCTAGCAAATTCTTTTCATGAAGAGATGTTTATGAAAGCCCAGACCTTTTTTCTAATGCAAATAAACTTCCATGTGTATAGAACCTTCAGACTGTCACCCAAACTGACCAAGCACCTTCCAGGGGCACAGTCCTCTACCCCAATTTATGGATGGTTTTGCGTGAAGTTGATGTCCCTTCATCACCTCAACAAACTCAATGCACTAATAGCTATCTAGGATAAGCTTCCAGCTAATGGGGTGGTCACTGGTTAAAAGACAGAAACTAATGAAAACAGAAACATTAGTTTCATAACTGGGAGTAGTAGATTCAAAATGAGGAGTAGCATAAGATTGCTCCCTTTCCTATGCATCGACACTGCTAGGTTTTGAGTCCTAGCCCTATAGATGGTCGTTAAAACAAGAAGGGAATCACAGACATGCTAGTGAATCCTGCTCCTGTCTAGTGCAGGGGGAAAGAATATATACATTATCTCAGAAAAAAAATGTCTCTTATTATATACAGTATATAGTATAGATATGTGTAACGTTAATAAATAGGGAATTCTGCATGTAAAAAGAGAAAAGATGCAATGCTGAAATAATATTTTTCAAATCACTGATCTGAAAGCTTAACCTAAAATTGAAAGGAGACCCTCAAATCTTCATACTTCCACTGTGTACCCTTTAAAATTACAGCTAACATTCCAATATTTTAGTAATGGTTATGCTCCAAGAAGATACATCACATGTTAATGCTGCAGCATAACTTCCAACTGAAGTCAGTTACAAGTGCATGTATCAGCACACAACTCAGTTCCACAGCTTGGTTGGAAAAACTTAATAAGAATCTCCTCTGAGCCATTCTCTTCAGCATGCTCCTCCCAAACCCTTTTCCTTTGTTGTAACTGAGTTATTTTATCACCCACAACTTATTTTAATAAGTAACATGTACATAGTAATCTAATGATTAAAAACCTCAGAGTATTAATTCATACTTCTATTACCTGATTTACCAGCTTTATGGAATGCCTTCTGGCCCTCCATTTGAAAAACTAGGAAGTCAACACAGCACATGTACTCTTAACTTCTATTCTCTCTTCCCTTTCACTTTCCAATATGTGTTGGCAATGTTATTTTTTTTTTTTTTTTTTTTTTTTTTTTTTTTTTTTTTTTTTTTTTTTTTTTTTTTTTTTTTTTTTTTTTTTTTTTTTTTTTTTTTGTCTTAGTGTTATTATTAAATGGGTTCTGTCCTCCAGGCAGCACTTTCACACCAGCTTCTCAAATCCTTTCTTGAATGACTGTAGTTTTTCTTCTAATATTTCTGCAAAAGGTTTCACAGAAACTATTTTACTAAGTTCTTCCAATGCAAAATCTTTTGCCTTTATACTTGAATGACAGTGTTATGTGTAAAATTCTTTTTTTTTAAATTTTTTTAAATTTTATTTTTTTTAATTTTATTGTTGTTGTATTACATCCATCCCCTTTTTGCTCCCCTCTGTCCCCCTCCCCACCCACCCATTCCCCCCAAAGTCAATCCCACCTGTTGTCCATGTCCATGGTGTTTTTGAAGTCTTCATGCTATTACCTACTGTCTTCCAAAGTTGACTTTTTTCTTCTTATGATTTGATCTGTGTCCATTTTTTTTCTTTGCCTATATTTCAATCTGTAGATTCAAATATTTTTACTTCAGAAAAGCTTCTTGAATTTCTTTGGGTATAATTATACTTTTTTCTCTTACTTGGTCTTCTCTAGAGATACCTATTATTTGAAAGTTAGATTTCCTTTGTTTTCCTCAGCTATAAGTTTTTATTTTTTTATTTTTATATTTATTTTATTTTTTAATTTATTTTTGTTATTGTTGTGTTAGAGCTGTCCCAAGCTTCTCCCCATTGCTCTCCCCTGCACCCCACTTTATTTCCACAGTCAGTTCCCACCCTGTTTTCCATGTCCATGGGTCATTTACACTAGTCCCTTGACTAAACCCTTCCCCTACTTTCCTCCCTTCTCCACCTCCCCTGTGGTCATTGTCACCTTGTCCCTTGTCTCTGGTTCTGTTTTGCTCATTTGCTTGTTTTGTTCATTAGGTTCCTGTTATAGATGAGATCATACAGTATTTGTCTTTCACTGCCTGGCTTATTTCACTAAGCCTAATACGCTGCTGTTCCATCCATGCTGTTGCAAAAGGTAGGAGTTCCGTCTTTCTTTCTGCTGCTATTCTGTTTTCTCTAATCATTTTTCACTCTTTTTCCCCATTTCATTTTACTTAGCTTCCTCAAGTCTACACTCTGACTGAGATTGAGCTCCTACCATAATTTCTCCTCCTCTTTTTCTCTTCCAACATTGCCTCATTTCTTTATTTTAGTGCCTTTGACACTTTCCTCACAACCCTGATTTGGCTGCCCAGCCAGTATCTTTAGGACCTGTTTATGAACAATTTTTGAAAACCTGATTCTATCTTTCACTCAATTTTCCCTAACCTGAGTTTCCTCCCTTCTCACAACACAATAGGTTCACTGAGCTCCTTTCTGTCTTTCTTTTCCTTTTATATTTGCTCACATAACTTTTAGTAGATGACAGAGCTAACCATAATTAACACCCTTCCCACCCCAGTTTCTCCCTCTTCCCTACTTCCCAAGCTGTCCACTTCCTTTCCCAGTTTGAAAGGTCCAGCTTCTAGAAAATATCACTGTCTATATGTGTCTGTCTCCCTTCACTAATTAATTCACTTTGTGCTTTTTAATTGCTTCTATCTAGTTGTGAAGGAACCCCTTTTAGCAGAGAAAAAAAAAAAAAAAAAAAACACCCTTGGGAATTCAGGCATGGGACCTGAAGTGGTTGGCTTCATATATGCAATCGCAATTTCTCTGAAGCCCAGCATTTCATCTTAAAAATAAGGCAATATTTTTATTCAACTTTATAATATCTGTGTTTGTTTTAAACAAAGTGCTTTAAATTACTTACCTAGTAAATTACTTAATCTTTGAGTAAAATTGAACCCTTTAAAGCCATAAGCCATAATCATAATGAGGTTTCAAGTACTTTCTCACAGGCCACTGGGGAACCTCATGTTTATGAATAACTCACATGTTAAAAGGGGCCTCTCATTCACATCTTTGAATCTCTGGCTTCTAGCATAGTAGCAGGTGCCTATTTGGCATTCAGTAATTGTTTGTGAAATTTACTGGAATTGAACTTGCAAGATTTCTTTGCTACATTTAATAGACTGCTGCCTATTTTAACTTATTGTTGGTGCATTCTAACTGAAATGCAGTAGTTTTTTTGCACTGAAAGATCGAGGTGGGGCCTTAAAGAGTCAGCCATAATGGGTGCTTATACTGTGATGTGTGAAGCCAGCTACTGAAACAGGTGTCCTCTGGTCATCACTTCTAGCCTCAAGGAGTCTAGACACTTGTCCTGAGCTCCAAGAAGGGAGGGCAACAGACCGGGAGCATGGGCTCTGCAATCAAACTGCCTGATTGCAAACCCTGGGATCACCCTGGGCATTTATGAATCTGCAAGCTTATTATTTGAGCTGTGAGGGCCTCATTTTCCTTATCTATAATAGGGGAGTGATAATTATACCTACCTTAGAGTGTTGTGGAGAGGAATACATGATGCCACCTACAAAAATGTTCAACATAAATCTGGAAACAAAGTATGTATGTGTTAAATGACAGCCGTCCTTAGCACTAAATGGTGGAATGAAAGGGTACAGAGATCATAGGATAAGCCCAAATTGTTTCATTTCAAAATACTTTGAAAAAATATGACCTAAACACTAGTGAGCAGCTCTAGGTAATAATTCACTGCCTTGATATAAAATTCCATAATTCCCATAATGAAGATAACAATTACAAATCTTTTCCCATGCCCATTCCACACACACACATTTGCACACACTCTTACCCAGAAGTAGTGAAATAGTGGAGGAAGGTTTTGCCTATACATCTTGTACTGCAGCCATTTTTCACCCTGACTTCTAAAGCCTGAACTTCCTGTACAGCTTAGTGTCCATGGGTATTGAACCACCTCCTCAAGGTAGAAAGATAAGCAGCATTGGATTCCCACTGAGCTTTACAAGTTAGCACTAGGGCTTTCCCAAAGCAGGGTTGCCCAACTGACAAACATAAGGAGCCCAGAAGTCTCTCCTGCCCACAGATTTCCCCATTCCCCCATATGTCTTGGGAGAGCCCAGTGCTATCTAGGATTTCCAGAATTAGAACAAGCCATTGAGGATGTCACATTTAAGGGCAGGCAGGCAGGCTGCTGACTAGTTATTTTTTAATGTCTTTCATCATTTGGCATCTTCTCTAGGAAGTGCCAGCCAGAACTCTGCAGTTAGCTAACCATATGGATAGAATTTATAAGAAAACAATGTATAATCTATATCAGTTAACTGCTCCAAAGAGTTGATTTCATGAAATAAAATAATATCAAGTATGTAGTTTGTTATGTTGTCCTCTTGAAGAGTTCTCAGGCAACCTTGCACCACAGAGTTTCTTCTTTTTTTATAGCACAGTTTCATTCTGTAAATATGAGTTAAAGACCTGCATTTTTACCTGATTGATTTGGTCAAGAATAAGTAACATTTAGTGGGCAGAATAGAAAAGTTATTCATTCAGAAGAAGTAGTTATGTTTCCTTCAAAAGAAATCCAGACGAGGATCAAAGACAAGGCACTGAAACAGTCACTATGATCTTACCTTCCAAAGCTGTCTCCACAAGGTTAAGTGCTTCATATCCCCCTGTTCATGCCCAGGCTTTTAAGAGAAGTGCATTTGAAACCGAAGACATGGGGCTATGCTAGGGTCCTCCAACCAGAGCTAAAGGTGACACCTAGATGAAGATTAGAGTGATCCTTAATGGATTGGAGAAAAGCATACGGGTCCAATGAATTCTGTGTTCATGACCACAAGTAGCATTAACAATGACTAGGGTAGTGCTTACAGCAAGATCTTGAGAAGCTTATATTGATAATGACTTAAAAGCTCTGGATTCACAATAGCCATGAAATGGAGACAACCAAAGTATCCTTCAATAGAGGTTTGGATACAAAAGATGAAGTACATATAAACAATGAACTACTTACTACTCAGCCATGAAAAAAGATGAAATACTCCCATTTGCAACAACGTGTATGGACCTTAAGAATTTGATGCTAAGTGAAATAAGTCAGAAAAGGTTAAGAAGCAGATTATTTCACTCATATGTGGGATATAAAATTGAAACTTCATAAACACAGACAATAGTATGGTGGTTACCACAGAGAAGGGAGTGAGGGGTAGTAAAGGGTAAAGGGAATCAAATATAAAGTAATGGAAGATGATCTGACTATGCGTGGTAGGCACACAATGCAACATACAGATCCTGTATCAGCAATATACACTTGAAACCTATATAATTTTATTAACCAATGTTACTTGAATAAGTTTAATTTAAAAAATAAGTTATTTTAAAAATAAAACAATTTAAATCCAAAAACCGTAAAAACCTCCTTGGGAAACTTTTTACTTGTCTTAGACAAATCTTGCAGCTCTGGCTTTAAAGGAATCCTGTGAACTTATCTGAAGAGAATATTTGCTGTGAAGTGGTAGATGTCTAATAACACATTTGATGCCAGTGCCCCATTTAAATAGCTCCCTGAGTGTGTCCCTCCATGACCCAAATGTACAGTCCTGTGTACATAGTAGTAGGACTCACCATCTGTCCTGCTGAGTTATAAACACAGCATGAGAGACTTTATCTTCTCTATGGTCAGATCACCTAACCCTTGTCTTCCTTTAACTGTAGGAAGGAATTCTCTGAAGTGTTGCTACCAGACCTGAACAAAAATGATGGCTTAAATTGTCTGTCCTTGAGGAAATAAGTGAGCTGTAGATGCACTAATCCAGATAGCTCTATCTGTGTCAACAGTAGACAGGAGAAAGTGTAAAAGCTTTTGACAGTGGAAGTATTTATTAGAGCAGATCTTAGCTCTCAACAAGGGCATTTGCTTTGTCTTGGTGCTTTCTCCCTCTTCAGTGTTTTCTTAATCAAAGGAATAGTCATGTACATACCCTTTGGTTTGTTGAATTAAAGGGAATTTTAAAATACTTTGGTTAGGAAAAACAAGAGGATTATCACACACACACACACACACACACACACACACACACAATCTTAGCAGAAGCAGCATAGGCTGAAGGTACTTTCTGGGCTCTACAGTCTGACTGTGAGTTGGAATCTCAGCTCCTCCCCTTCCTGTGTGACCCTTGTCCAGTTAATGAATGCCTTGTTTCTTCATTTGCAAATACTACTACTACTACTAATAATAATAATGGTATCACCTTCTTACTAGGGTTGCAAAGAATTTAAATAATGGCTTACACACACTAAGGGGTGGTTTCTGGTTCAAGAAGGGCCCATATATAATACCACTTTTCCTACCCAAATTCCAAGCAAATTAAGCGGTAAATGAAAGAGCAAGAAAGAAATAAACTAAAATAATAACCTGTATACTAAGAAAGCCAATGATAAAATATAGCTTAAGGATAGGGCAACAGTGGGCTGTGCCCCAGAATTAAACTTTCTTACAAGTTCCAAACACCTGCGGATCACTGCAGGCCTCCCTCCCACCTTGGAGGTGGGGGGGATGGGGATTCAAATTACACTGGGCATATCCTGCTCCAGCCTTGAAACCGGTAAGGGGTAGGACAGAAGGATGGGGAAGACTTGTCCTGGGAAAATTAAAGGAAGAAGTGCCTCCTGCTAAAGTGATTGCTACTTGTGAACAATTACAATTAAACTGTGGACATTTCATGCTTAAGCCACATCTTTATGTGGTTGACCTGGGGCCAACAAATGCTTCTGAAGGAAGCAGTGCTATATATTTTGCTGTTTGTTTTTTATTAAAAATCATTTCCAAGGAGACTATGATAACTTGCCAACCCTTGTATGAGACTTGCCCGCCAATCCTGGCCTTTATTTTTGTTCTACTCAACTCCCAAACCAGGGGTTCATAGAGCTCACTTGGCCCTTTGCCCCAGAAAGAAAGCTGTCTTGATTTTATACACCTATTCTTTCTCTCCAGCCATGTATCCCTCCATGCTCCTCAGCATCCTCTGCACTGTAGGCTTCACACCACTTCTCCAGATTTTTACATCCCCCACAGCATGTAAAGGGGTATATCTCAGGGAGACCTGGGATAAGTGGGCCTTGCTGGATCACACTCTCTCCGCTCTTTATTAAAAAGTGCTTCTACCCCGAAATGGGTATATTTGCTGTTTAATTCAGTTCAACAATTAACAAACATTAGAGGTCAAGGAGAATGAGGTAGGTCCCCTTTCACACTCCCTGCTGGGGGCTAGGTTCCTCTGGGGAAGACCACATAGGTCTGGGCAGCCCTTCCCTGGGGCTCTCACTTCAGGCCCAGTAAGTGCTCCCTCCTCTTGTTCCTTCAGGCCTTGGGAAGGTAGGAGTCCCAGCTTTCACTGTGACATGTTCTGTACCCTACTCACCCTCTGGGAACACTGAGTTCTCTTTATCGAACTCCCTTCAATTACCTGTTCAGGGAGCCATCTCTTCTTACCCTGGACCCTGCCTGTACATCAGGCAGATGGCCCACAGCATTTAAACTGGAGCTCCAGTTGTCCTTGGGGGATGGCTCTGAGCCTGTGAGCTGCTCAGTCCAAGGCACACAGTCCAAGGCACACAGTCCAAGGCACACTGGGCACACAGGCCTTTATGCAGGAGATAGCCACAAGCCTGCCCTGCCCTGAAGGCCCTATGGGTATCCCCACTATAGGAATGGGGGATGACAGTTTCATTCTAGGATGTTCACCTGCAAAAAAGCCGGTAAAAGCAGAAGGGAGGGTGGGGTCAGAGAATAGTAGAGCCAATAAAGTGATGTGTGAAATGCAATCAGGAAAGTAGGAACATCAAAAAGTCCAGTAATAGATTCCCCAGCCAGGGCACATAACAAGGTTGCAAACCAGGTCTCCAGTCAGCTCTGTAGCTGGAGGCAGGTGAAAGGCAACCATACATTGATGTCTCTCTCCCTCTCTGCCTTTCTCTCTCCCCCTCTTTCTAAAAATAATTAAATAAAATCTTAAAAAAAAAAAAAGTCCAGTAATAGCAAATCATCAAGTATTTACCTTTGTGGGATAGGTGAAAAAAGAAAGTAAAGGAGGAGGGAGAGACAAAAGATAAAATGTGCCAGAAAGGGAACAATGGGAGTTGTTTTCTTCTTTTTACAAAGAACTAGAGCTTTGCTGACCCTGTTATTTTAAAAACCTGTATCTGTGTTGTGTTTCTGCTAGGAGCTAGTCTCTGTCCTAAACACGGAGGACACGTCGTGAGAAACAAGGGGCTGGAAATCTAGTGCAGTGGTTACCAACCTTGTCCTTGCTCCCATATACAGGCACCTCCTTCCATGTGACCCAACTCTGTCCCTCCCTCTCACCCCCATTGAGAATCGTCCATCCCACAGAACCTACACAGGTAACCTGAAATGTTAGACAGGTGTGAACAATGCTGTGCCACACAGGTCAATGTGGCCCCACAGGCACTGAAGAGGAAGCAGGCGGCAACACTGAAGCCGAACCTTGAGTAAGGACTGTGACACAGGTGGAGAAGTGCATAGAGAAATAGTATTCTGGATGGGAAAGAGCACGAGCAAAGTCAGAGAAGTGACCAGCACCTGGTGCATCCTGCAAAAGCAAGTGTCCCTGTGCCCCATGCAGAGAGGGTTGCATGATTTAGCAAATAAAATAACAAAAGTTCCCCCCAAATGTAGGCAGACATATTAAAAAATTACTCGTTGTGTATCTGACACTTAAATTTTCCGGTCTTTCCCCTGGCTGTCCTGCTGGCAGTGCGGAGGGCCTCTGGGCACAACTCCTGGCCACCCTGTGGAGCATGACCTGCCTCACAGCTGCTGGGTGATGACTCAACCCAAAGGCAGTGTGGAGTCCTGGCTGGTCACTCGTGGGAAACTCTCCTGACTGTTTTCTGTTTTGGTTTTTTAATGATTATTAGCTAAGAAGGAAAGTCTTACCGAAAGTGGTTATTTCAAATTGCTTGAGGGTGAAACTGTTCTGCCATACCAAGCCTGGGGACTATTAGTATATAAATGTCTGATTACAGATTGTACACCTAAAACTACTATCAGGGTGAAAGTCAGCTATAATTTAATTAATTTGTTAGCTTTTAAAATGCACAGGAAGCATGGATGTTTCCACCTGCAAAGGGCCACGCAGACACTCAGAAGCAGGCTTTTGACTCTCTTGCCCTCTAGTGGGCAAATGCCTGAACAAGGGTTTGAGTTCCTATGAGTTGGTCTCCCTCCCCATGGAGTCCTGTCCTGCCTTGTCCTTACTGCGCAGCGACATAGTTAAGAAAGAGGCGGGATGTGTAGGTGCAGGCAGATCATAAGATCCAAGCCAGCCTGACAGGGGCTGGGACCCCAGGGAGAAGCGTAGAATGCTGTGCAGCTCTCCTATAGCCTCTTGCTTCCGCCTGGGTGAGGCTTCAGACCCTGGCGATTGAATCTGTGCAAGGTAGCCTTTCCTTTCATTCCTTTATCCAACACATATTTCCAGAGTGTGCACAATGGGCCAAGCACTGTGCTTAGGGTTGGGCATGATACCTGACACATTTCATTATGATTTGGAGTTAAACCAAAAAATTTGCAGATTTCTAGAAACTGCACTCAAGGTGGACTGAACACATCTCTAAGAATTTTAGAATTGGAAAAGGGTCTACCTAAGTAACACAGTTTTACTTAAGCCCTCATTTTTCTGCCACATCTTTTCTTTATAACTTACATATATAGTGTCTTTTTGATAAATGGTCATTAGGCTTCTTGACATTTACTTCTAATTTGGCATACAGCAATCAATCAAAGTATGTATAATACAAAATTAATGCTATGTGATGGGCCTAGAGCCATTCCTAACTTTATGAAAAAAGAGGGTCTTAGCAGAATATTGACTTTTCCCTCCTTTTCCTGGAACTTATGATGCTGAGTTACTGGCATTGAGAGAATGGACCAGCAGCATTTTTATTAGAGAATGAAGTTGTTTTGGAAATAGTTGAGTCTATTTGTGGTGGTAATGACCAAAAGAACTCAGCGGGAAAACCTAGGTGGGATACGGTGTGTCACCTGAGTTTATCAAGCTGTACAGGGTCATCTTCCTGCCTTCTGCTTTTTCAATTAATCTCTACACCGTGCCAATTTTACTTCCTAATTTTCTCTCGACTCTCTGTAGTTGTTGTTTTTTTAACCTACTACCTCCTTAGTTCGGATTCTGACACCTTTGTCCCTAAACTATTATAATAGACAATTTAGTGTAGCCCTTTTTCCTGCTTCTGGCAAATCCATTCTCCACAGAGATTTATCTAAAACACAAATCTGATCATGTCACAGCTGTTTTTATCCTGTGCATGGCTCCACAGTGCTTACAGGATAAAGGTCAGGCTTTGTGTGCACTGAATGCCTGGGACTGCCACCTGTCCAGCGACATCCGCCATCACTCCATCGTTCTTCTCCATGTGTCCCTGCTAGGGTCTTGCAGGTACTCTGAATTTATCTGCGGACCTGTTCGTTGAATATCTAAGCATCTAACTCTACTTTTGTGCTGCATTGCATATGAGTTTTCCCCTTTGTAAAACTAGATAGCTCTGAGGTAACTCAATCTCCTTCTAAGCATGTTATGAATCTGTGTGGACTGTGCTTCAAGGGTCCAATTCTCAGTGAGCCGTATGTTTGTCGGAGTCCCTAGGCTTCCTGCTCTTTCAGCAGAATTCTCTAGCTTACTCTATGTGTGTGCCCAGGGTCATGTTCATTGGATTTGACATCAACATAGAGTAGAAATGCTTTGGTTACAAAGGTCTGTTCTTTTCTTTCCTTTCAGAAAGATTGCTAATGGGGTGAGGGTGGGGATGCCCAGTCTTACTACCTGGAGGCGCAGTTAGATCCTCCCCAGCAGATGCTTCCTATAGGATCTAAGTTGCTATGCATTCTAGTTTTCCAACCAGTCTTGCAAACCTAATACCACTGAGCATGGCTCATTCAAATCTATTCTTAATATTTCTATTATGTTTAGATTACTTAGGTCACTGCATTTTATTTTTGTTCAGAGTGCTGAAAAGATTGAAGAAATGTGCATAAATAAATTCCCTGTGAGATAGAGACAGAACAGCTACCCACATTGCTATACAGGAGTGAACTGATGAACACTAAGGGATTTTACTGTCACTTTCTACTTAGACCCAACAGCTTTGGTCACATGTCTGAGCTGCTCAGGGATCATGACTCACATGGGGATGATAAAGGTTTGTTTATCATGTTATAACTGAGATTGATAGAACTGTGTATTGCATTCCATTTATCCACTTACCACACTCAAAGGGCACTTCTGATGTGCCAGGTCCTGTTCTTTTATCCTCCCAACAACCCTATAAGATAGAGACTATCATCGTTTCCAGTTTATAAGAAACTTGCCCAGTTTTGCACGGCAGACAAGTGGTGGAGCAGAGACTCAATCCAGGATTCAGAGGCTGAGCTCCCTCCATGCTGACATGCTTGTAGAAATAGTAGCAGCTAAAGAGGCTATAGCCATGTGGCTCCCCTTAGAGCTCAGTGGGCATTCCACTCAGCCTCTGTGTAAAAGTGAAAGGCTCCAAACCCACAAGCCTGCAGCCTTGTATATGAAGTCAGCATTCTCACCGAAGAACACCAAGAGCAAAGTGTAGCTCTCTACTCCCTTCCAGTAGGACAACTGGGGCAGCAGATGGAAGAGCTGTTTAGGGAGGGAAGAGGCCCCAGCATGTAGCATCTGGCCTCACTAATAGGAACCTGGGCTGTCTGGGAAATGCTGTCATAGGAGAACTGGAATGTCATGTTATAACCGCGAGGGGTCTCGGAGTTTATGTAGCCAACAGCCTTCCTTTTACAGATGAGAAGCGCTGGGGCTCAGAGAGGTTAAATAACCACAGAGATCACACAGCTCACAGTGAGCATGAGGCTGCATCCTCGTAAATGGAGAACTTGAATAAAGTAGCACTTGGTGAACTTCTAGCCTTCTGCCTCTGTTTGGTTATCTTATCTTCAGACTTCTTGCTCACCATGCCACATTTGTTGTTTAATTTATTGGATAAACATAGGTGCTGATGTGATTGTCTACATAATGTCTGTAGAATAGTAACTCAAACTTGTATGTAATGGATGAGCATTAACTTGGGAGGCCATTTATACCAGGGTGGGCAGTTTGCAGGCCCTTTGCTCCTGTGAGCCACCAAATACGGAGGAGGGGTAACGGAGAGGGCATTTCCCTGACTCTCGCTCCCAAATGCCTGTTGCTTATCTCCCTCACCCCACCACCATTCAATTCAGTCTCCATCATGCCAGCAGAATCACTTTTCCAAAGCACAGATTTGGCCCATTCACCCCTGTGGCTTATTCAATCCAACTTAAACTCATTTGAAATACAAGAATCCTCAAAATTGGCCTTTATTATTTTATTGATCTTCAGCCAATCTTTGTCCCTGCCATTTTTAAAACTGTCTTTACTTTCTGCCATTATTTCCCACCCCCATCCCGCACCCCCACACACCCCAGCACACATGACACTCACACTCTCTCCAGACACTGGCTATTGTACTTGGGGGTTCCCTGGGTTAAAATGATCTTACCCCAGTGAGTCACCTGCTGGAACGCAATTCATTCTTTGAGGCCACATGTCCCCTTCTCTCCCAAGCCTTTCCTGTTCCTGGAAAACGTGGTTGCTCCTTCTTCCTTGTTCTTTATTTATACCTCTATTAGAACAATTCTTTCTCTAAGTGAACATAGATAGAATCTTCTTAGTCCATGGTTCCATCATTTCTTCTTCATTCCACTATATATATATAGTATATATAGTATATATATAGTATATTTTTCCTAGTATATATATAGTATATTTTTGTGTGTGTGTGTATATATATACATATATATGTGTGTGTGTGTGTGTGTATTCAGCATGTTGGCATGCCAAGGGAGGAGTAGGGGGTGTGATAAATGTTCCCAACTCTATGTCTTATCTTACAAATTTCAGCACTCATATAGCATTCACCAATGGCAAATTAGTGTTCAATAATTTTCTGAATAAATGAAGGTAAGCATAATGATGGGACAGATGGATTAGTCCTCTTGACTTTAAACCAGTACTCCAGATTACAGTGTCTTCTGCGGCAATTTTAAGAGTTACATGAACAAAACATTTTACCTTTAAAAAAGTCTTGTATTTACTATATTGTATGTATTAAAACATGCCATTATTTATCAAACTCATGCTTTTAATAATATTATAGATATGAAGTCAATATTATGTACCGATTTGATGGCAGACAACAAGTCCTGAAGTTTCAGATATACTGACCTAAACAAGGTAATTTTCACTGTTTCACTAGCCTTCGGTTTTACTCGTTTCCGGAATGAAGTCTACATATATTTACCTTTAGAATTTTTGGAACCTCTAGAAATAAATCACTTTACTATAAAAATTTGTGACCAAGGGAAATTTTTAGCTAATTAAATCTTTGAAAAGATAAGACAAAGAACATTGTGTATGTTTTAATGAGGAACCAGAATATATTGATTATTTCAATATGTTTCATTTCAACAGTGATTCCATAAACTCTCCACTTGAATGTCCTGATGTTCACAGGTTGTGACCTGTTTAGGTGACAAGGAATAGACCTACCCATGGGCTGGGTTGTTATTTGTATGAGGAAGTGGGAAGAATAGGAAATGGCTTTCCCAGGCCTTCTGAGCAGTTGGACATGGTTCTTTGACATTTAGGATAGATACATCAGTCGCTACAGGAGGATGATGGCCAACTCTGGGAAATCAACAGGGATCTGCCCTGGTGCTCTCATTCAGCTGTTGACTGCCCTCCTGCTTCTTGCTCTGGCTGCTGCTGCCTTCTCTCTTTGTGCCTCGCGGCTTTCACTTGCTTATGTCTCTGGGTCTCAGCTTTTGCTCCCTCTACTGCCTGTGTTTGAGGTGACCAACTGAATCCAATTTTCCCAGGACTTTCCGGTTCCTGCATCCTGGGAACACCAGAAGCCTGGATCAAGGGAACTATTGCTCACCCCTACATGTATCCCTTTTCCATACACCTCTCATTCAAATACTGTAAGAAAGGACAGGGAAGATCTGACTGGGTCTCTTAGCCCCTCCCAGCACCTGTGCTCTCCCACCTTCAAGCTGATCCCTGCAGGCCCCACCAAGCTCAGGCTTGGTGGCACAGAGAAGCTTCTCTAGCACTTTCCTTAGAAGGGCCTTGTGAGGAGGGCAGGTCTGGAAATATGAATTTCTCTCTGGTCTGCTATGTCACTTCGTACACTATTTTGTCACTTTCCAAAGTCCTGGGATTCTTACGCACATTGGGTGGGGTGTTTGCAGGGTGGGGTCACATGTACGTGTGAGAGAGCAGGTAGAAAGTATTCGTTGTCATGTCATCCTTTTCACTTTTCATTTGTATGAATTCAGTCATGTTATAAAGATTAGGCTCCTAATATTGAGTTAGGGACACCCTGGCCCAACCTCTCCAGTCAAAAAATGATTAAGGTTGCAAAAGGGAATGTTTAGAGAGAAACAGCATAATTTGCAAAATGATGAATTTTAAGATCTAGTTGCACATGGGGACAAACACCAAATTTCCTGTGGCTTAAAGTCAGAGAAGCTGAGCCAGAGAATAGATGGTTAATGCAGGGGGTGGTCTTCTTCTGCTTCCCCAATTTCAGCATCCCACCCTCCAACTTGGCTCCAGGAATCAGATTCTTCATTAGTAAAACTGGTTTTCCCATCTGTGAGGAACAGAAGTTCCCTCTTTCCCCTTAAATTCTGCAAACTGGGGTGAGGAGAGAAAAATGAACTCACTGTAAAAATACTTAAGTTAAGAAGCACATGATTGGTTTTCAAGAACTGACTGTAAAACGGGAGGGTGTAATGGGGAAGCAGGAGAGCAGAGGTTCCAGGGGGGACCATGCTGCTGTCCTGCCTGTGCCTTTGGAGCCTCAATGTCTTTGGAGACACCCTCCAATCCCCCACCCCCACCCAAGAAGCCACACCCTAGGAACCCCACCTCACACATTCAGAATCCCTGTACCCAAAGGGCCTCGCACCCTTGCAGTGCTCACAGCCTGTGTTCTGGGTGCGGGTTGACAAGGCCTGCCCAGCACCTTCTCCTAGTCACTGTGCCCACCTGTCGGCTTCCAGCGGGTGACATGGAAGGCAGTACACTTGAACAGATCCTTCCATTCTCTGGTGTCTGTGTCTCTCCTAAAAATAAAGTTTGTGGTTATTAGTGGCTAAGGTTCAGCACTGATGAAAAAGTGAAAAAACAAAACAAAAGTACTAGATGAGTTATTGAAACAAAGTCTATTTTAGGGTGTATTTGTCAGAGAAACATATAGAGGTCATCAGTCCAGTTTTAAATGAGATTACCCTGCCCTGGTAGGGAAGGGGTTCTACAGGTGGGGGCAGAAGAGAGCAATGGCTCTGGAGGGAGCAATAAGGAAAATCTCCCCTTCCTTCAGGACCCCAGAAGACATGGCACAGGCCTCTTTTTCTGCTGGATCAAGGTCTCACCTCCAGGGCCAGCTCTCAGAGCCAGAAAACCCCACCCCTGTGCTGCACCCACGACAGACATGCCACCCAGAGTTCATGGCCACACCCACACCCCAGCTCACCTCACAGGCCCTTTTCGGGCTCCAACCATGTGCAGGCTCCTCTCCATCATCAGTGATGGCTGATCCTGGCCTCATCGCCTCAGGAAGACCTGCCCACCCAAGGTGTTCACGGCATTAGAGAGCCAGCACACGCCAGATCTCAGTGCACAGAGAGGGCACTGCTACCTGATGCCACACAGCTTGTACAGAAGTGCCCCCCAAAAAGCACCAGACCCAAGTCTGTGGTTGAGAAGAGACTGAATTTGCAAAAGGAATTAGAAGAGCAGTTGTGAGAAAAGAGGATAGAAGATCCTAAGTAGCTAGCAACTATAACAGAGTGAAGGCTGATTAGGAGATGGGAGAGGTGGTTGTCTGACTTGAATGAACTCTCCAAGCTTCAGTTTGCTCATCTGCAAAATGGCAGGAAGGCAATCGGGAGATGTAAGCCACGTGACCCCACGGTGATGGCTCTGTGAGTTGTTTCCTATGGGTCCAGCCTCCTCCATAGCGTACTGTAGCCTTAAGGGTGGGCATGTGGAGAAAAGCAGGGGCCCAATAAAAGGACAGGAGCATTCCTTTCCAATGAAGCCTCATCAAAGACTAGCTTTAGAAAAGGTTCAGAATGGTACCACTGGAGAAGGAAGCAGGCAGGGTGTTTCCACTCTGGGCCTTGGGGAACTCTGGAATAGGTCAGGTTCAGCTCGCTCTGTTATATGTAAGTTGCAATTTTTACTGAAAAGCTGCCGCCTGGAATCTAGTCTTGGTCTGCGGTGACCAGGAGCAGAGCTGAGCCGGGGTTTCTCCACGATGCACCACCTGTGACAGCCCCAGCTACGGAGTTCTGCCAATGGGTCTTCACCGTCCAGCCTCTTCCAACTTAAAAGAGATGAAAAGAAACCACGATAAAAATGAACATCAATGGATTCTCTTGAAAAGAAAGCAAATATGCTTCAAGTATTAACACATTGGTCCTAAGTGCAGTTCATATTTATAACCCCATGAGGAATTTGTACGGGGTGTGAGAGGAAAGTTCCAAGACATCAGAATACGGAGACTTGAATAGTGAGGGCTGGAGGCCACCTCACTTGTCCTTGGCTGGCAGGCACTCCTGGGAGCAGCTGGGATTTTAAGGGCTGCAAGCAAGAGCAGGAAGGTGGGCTACCTTCTGGAGAGTGCGTGCCAGAGAAAAATGGTGGCCTAGTTCCCTCCTGGTTACACAAAAAGGAAAAGTCTATTTCATATAGAATAGCATGCTGAATTTGTGTTTCCTGATGTGCAATTGCTGGTGAGGCTTGTCACATGGCTCAGATGAGGTTCCTCCTTTAATCAACACCTGCGTTTCTCTTATGAGGTGTATGTCGGGAAACTCAGACAGCCCTAGTGTGCTCATTTCACATTTGGAAACCCGAGGAGCACTAGGACTTACCTTGGACTACTCATGGGTGACCATCTGTGCTGGTCTGCCAGGAACAGCAATGGTTTCTGCATCTTGTCTTACTGTAATTATTAATAGTGTCCCTGTTCTCTGTCACCAGTGCTTGGGTTTACATTTACATGTAAGGTCACTCTAGCCAGCTGACAAACTGCTGGCAAAACTAGGACTGAAACTCTACATTGCAATCATCAGATCATCCGTTCAAGCAAATGTTCTCAAGTCCTTAATATCTAAATTTCAGGGTGACATACAGCAGCATGTCCCTTAGAAAGGAGACATGTAATATCAAAACATGAGGCTCCTGGTTGAAAGATTTTTGTTATGTTTGTTTTTCACTTTATTTTGTTTTGTTTTCCTTTCATGGTTGTCAATGCCTTTGAAAATCACATGTTATGTCAGGAAGCATTAATTATTTCTCTTGTGTCCTGATATCAAATCAGTTTAAGCCATCTTGTCTTTAGGATTTAGAATTAAAAAATAATAATAAAACATATCAGGGTAATTCCATGTATGCTTGGTTCTAGCAATGAGTTCTCTCTTGAAAAACTTACCTAAAGGAGGTTGACATGCTTTCCACAGCCCTGTAATTAAATTAGTCTGCTGAGACGTCATATACATAATACTTCATGATTCTTGTGATTAATGTCCATCGTGATAGGTGCCCCTTTAAGTTGTATTATCAAAACCAACAATGACCTAGTCCTATAATAGGTTAGCTCTCACCGGAAAATCACCATTTTCAGTCTTTTATCTCATCACTTGTCTTTCCATTTAAATGGCACTTTTTTGTGTGTGAGTTTATTTAGAGTCATAAATTGCCAACATATGGAGCCATTAAATAAGACATAGTCTTGCACCTTCCCTGGTTAATGGACATGCAGGTAGAAAATTTAGTCCTGGGTATCATTATTATAGCTCTCTATATATCTGGGGGGAAAACAAATTTCAAGTTCTTCCCACTTCCCTTATGCCTTTCAGAGTGAAGTTCAAAGGAGGGCCATGGGCAGGTTGGTTTTGTAATGGGGATTTTTAAACCCAGAAATTACATTAAATGGAAAAGTATGGTTTACTTCACAAAGCGTTTCTTCCAGAAAACATCTCCACAGTAACAGCAACGACAATAATAGTATCTTCCAAGAAGATCTGAGTTACGGAGCTTATGTAGATGGCAGAATTCAGTCGCTGTTTTTTCATAGACCCTTCTCAGAGAAACTGACATTCAGCAAAAAGCTTTCGGTAAAGTCTGTGTGCTTTGGGGAGACAATGGTATTACTACCGGGCTCTCAAACTGTTTTCAGTTCTTGCTCTCCCGGAGGAGGAACAGGGGACTTAGTAACTAGTCCAAAAGAAGCTTTCCCCCAAAGAATGGCTAGGAAGTTGAACTAGTCAAGAGAACCTGTTGTGCTGTAATATACGTCTAAATTGCATGGTGTTTGATGCTTTACGCCAATTAGTTCTACTGGTAATGCCTTTCTCTTTTGTGCATCTCACAGAGTTTCGCTAGAGGACTATCTACAGGGGAGGAAGTCTGCTTAGAGCATAGGTGAGGGGAGGGTCCCAGCAGTTTGACCACGTGGTCTGAGGAAGGGGTGCCTTGGGCTGCCAGGAAATTAACCAGCCTGAGTTAAGAATGAATGGGAGAGCTGCCCCATTTTGCCCAACTGGGGATCAACAGGGCCCTGAGGGCTGTTCTCACACTTTCCAAATAGCCCCAGGGAAGCATAATCTGCATCTAAAAATGAATTCTTTTTTTCTGCCCGGATTGAGCTAATTAGGAAGCCCTGCCCCAACTCAGGGCAGGGGAGGGTGCTATCTGCTGTAGGTCTATTCCTGTCTCTTTTATCCTGGGGGTTTTGTCTCTGTACTTTGTCAAGTGACAGGTAGGATCTGCTTGGAGGGGCTATTCACACACCAAAGCCAGCCCAAGGTGCAAGGCCATCTGGTTTAGACTGACACTCTGGAGCTGCACTCTCTCTCTTTCTCTCCTTCCTCAGCCCCACCCATTCTTTCTGTCAATCATAATTTGAAGACAAATACACAACAACTCTATAAAGTCAAGGAAACCTGGCCCTGGGGGCCTGAACACAGATCCGTCCTTCATGAACAGGTTACACCTGAGGAGATAGTAAAGGTAGCTCAAACTAGATTCATCTGACATTTCACCTGCGGGCCACCAGTACAGAAACTGTGAATTAATTCCTCCTTAAAGCAAGATAACCATCTAACTCTGTTGCGAAATCATGGAAACTTTGAGTGATCTCCCCAGTCAATCCAACTGTGCGCATTCATGCTGCCAGGCATGGCTTAACCTTTCTGGAAAATTCATCACATGTTCGATTTCAAAGAAAATCCTGCTGCGAGTTGAGGGGTCTCTTCTCTTCCTGATGCGAGTTTAACTCACCCCGTGGTGTGTCCGCTTTTCTTTTGGTCTATATCCTTTGTCCTTTAGGGACTTCTGCATCTTTTTGTCCGGAATGGCCAAGTAGGTCCCCACAGTGCTAAACGCACAGGTGACCCATGGTCAGGGTCAGAATAGTCCAGCCATTGTTCCACACAAATTCTTGATCTGAATTTTCTAGAACCTTGCCCAATTGGCCTGTGAACTGGGGCAAGGTATGGTCAGCAGGTTAACCATTGTCCTCCCCCCCCCCCCCCGTCCGAAGCAGGGGGCCACTACGGATTAAAATATCACACTCTTCCTACTAGCGGTTGTGTTACTTTCAGATAGCTGAAATCGCAGAGCTTATGCCGCTTAGATTATTTTCCCATCCTTTTTTTGTGAACATTGTGCCTATTTTCACTTTCTGGGAAATTTGCCAGTTTTTCAAGGACGCGGCAAAGAATACAATAAATATTTGTAGGTAGTTTGAAAGGAGAAAGGGTACATTGGCCATACCTCTGCCCACGGCATTTTAGTTGCCTTTCAGATATCTTAAAGTAATTAACTTGAGATTCAGAAGGTTGATTTTACCAATTTACTTTTTGGATCTGCGTGTGTGTGTGTGTGTGCGCGCGCGCGCGCGCGCGTTCGCGAAGGGAGAGGAGTCAAAGTGTAGGCAAATGAGTATAGACTTTTAAAAGCTTAGTTTAAGTGATTGAAATGGACCGTGTTAAAAGTCAACAACCTCTGTGTGTATTAATCAGGCTCCAAGTAGGGCTGGAAAGTGTTTACTCAACGTTCAGGGTACACGCTTTCTTTCTAAAGTTTTAAAACGGGACATCACTGAAACTTGGTTTGTTCAGCAGTTGGCTGTTTATTCATACTCGTTTCAGCCTGGTTGGGAGGCTGATTCAGCGTCTGAGATTAAAGAGACCAGAAGGTTCCTGCGGGTGACCCTGTGTGAAATGTTTCCCGCCTCGCTGGCTGCGGAGACTGCGGAGCTGGCCGCGGAGGAAAGGGGCAGTCCGCGTCCCGGGGAGGAAGGCCCATCACCTGTTGGGGCGTCGGGAGCGCGCGGCGCGGGGGCGACCTGCGCGCAGCAGGGGCGGTGGCGGCCCGGAGCACAGCCCCCATTCCTCCGGGACCCGTCGGGTGGGCGGGAGGACGGACAGGGCACGCAGGCACCGGAGGCCAGGCGCTGGAATGCACTTTTCTCCGGCCAGAGAGACTTTGCACGGGAGTGGAGAATAGTTTGGGGTGGGGTTTCGCACCGTCTCCTCCTCCCCAACCCCGGACCCCTCCCAGGGGCTCTCGGAAAGATTTCAGAACTGTGCTGGGAAGTTTAAAGAGCACAGAGGAGCTTGTGCGGTGGGCAGGGACAATGGAAGAAAATGAAAGCCAGAAATGTGAGCCGTGCCTTCCTTACTCCGCAGACACCAGACACACGCGGGGTAAGTAACAGACTCATTCAAAAATGGAGTTCCAGTTACGCGTGTCTCGCCGCTTGCGGCGTTTTATAGCTGGAGTCAGGGCTCGGGGCAAAGAAAAGGCGTATTTCTGGGGGTGGTGCGTTTTCAAAACGAAGTGGAGAGCTGTGATTTCTTGGCAGGATTTTCTGAAGTGGCGTGGTGATGTCCCATTTGGAGCACAGTAAGCAGTCAGTAGCTGCTTGTATGCCTAGCCCACGACAAATAACATCGCTAAAAGCCCCTTTTCATACTCCTGGCTCCAGCCGCGGGAGAAAGCAGTTGCTTCTTTGAAGCTCTCTCTGGGACGGCAGCCTTTCCATTCATTGGTTGGGGGAATCCATGAGGCAAATGCCTCGTGGATGCAAGTTTTGTAGTATTTTCGAGTTAAATCACAGCGTCCGGGGGTATCTCATTTAACACATCGCAGCAGCAAGGGTGCAGTGTACATCTGGATGATAGATGGAACTCTGAATCGTCTGTGCGTTTGAATTCAAAAGCCGAGAGTTGTTACACAGTTTTGGTGAATTTTCCCTGGGCAGTTTCCCTTTAATTGTTTTCATAATAGACTTGTGTTTTCCGTAGGGAACTTCCAGAAGCTTATGTTCCAAAGAAGTTTCACGGAAGGATTGGGTACAGAAGGGACTTATCTGCTTTCCAGGGCCTGACGTCTTTGATGCCAGAGCCTATCGGATGGCATCATTCGGGCGGCACTTCATAAACCACCCCACCCACCCACTGTGCCCCAGGTTGATCTCGGGCCCATTTAGTAACTTAAAAGACTTGCTTCTGGGGCCATAGTGCTGTGTGTAGGAGTAGGGATTATGCACAGGGGGAAAGGTGTGTGTGTGTGTGCGCGGCGTGTTTAAGGACTAAAGGGAAATAACAATGACTCATCCACACAGAAGATGCAAAAAGTAAGCCAGACAGAAGAAAATGCAATTACAAGGGATAGACAACCACGCCTTCGCCCTCCCTCTCCCGGCAAAGTGAAATGCAGGAAACTTGAAGCTTAGTACACCCTGGAGAATCCCTGAGTCTTAACATTCATAGGCATCTGTTTGCACTTCCAAGCAAAGCATTCTCCTAGAAGGCGCCTGGTCCTGGTGGGTGGGGTCCAGCGGGAGATAAAGCTCCCTGCTCTCCCTTCCCCCCCTTATTTGATAGGACGGAATCCTCAGGCAGGAATTCAGCCTCTGGGCCTTTGCTGAAGTGACTCAGAACGTAGACAGGCAATTAGAATAGGACCAACTTAAGAAATAACAAACAAGCACAGTAATTCAAAGAGGCTTCAGAGACTGGAGATGGTCACAATGAGAGAGTGTAATCACTTTATTCGTTTATTCATTTGTTCAGTGACTCTTGAGCACCTGTTAGGTAGTAGTCACTGTTTTAGCTGCTGGATTCTAGCAGTAAACAGACTTGCCTTCATTGAATTTACATTCTAAGGGCTAAGTTTGGGCGGATGGGGGCAGTAGAGACAGAAAATGAGCAAATAAGTAAAATATATAGCATGCTAGATAGCAGGGATGCTCAATTTTGCAAATAAAAAATACAGGATGCCCAGTTAAATTTGAATTTCAGATCAACAAGAAATCTTTTTTTTTTTTTTTTTTTTTTTTAAGTATTAAGTATGTTCCCTACAATATTTGGGACATACTTAAGAATGATTTACTATTTATCTGAAATTCAAATTTAGCTGGGCATCCTGTATTTTACCTAGCGACCTTATTAAGGCGGAAGTGAGTCTGTGGCGGAAAATAAGGCAGGGAATATGGAGTGCAGGGGTGGCAGAGATGAAACGACAAATAAGGACATTAAGGAGAACCTCACTGGTGTGATATCCAAAAAAACATCTGAAAAAGGCAAGGGAGGAAATGGTAAGGGCAAGTTGAAAGAACAGCAAGAACATGGGAGGTGGATGGGAGGAAGAGAGGTTAAGAGGTAATCTCAGGCCAGACGACGTAGGGACTGTGATAGTGTGGTAAGGACTTGGGCTTTTATTTCAAGGGAATTGGGCAACTGCTGGCAGATCTGCCTTTCCTTGTAAAGGCTAATACTGAGTGCTTTACTGAGAAGAACCCAGGTGGGAGCGGGGAAGGGCAAGGAGGCCAATTGGGAGGCTTCCGAAGTCAAACAGGCAAGAAGCTGCACAGGCTTAGACCAGCCGGTAGTAAGTAGAGCAAATGGTGGTAAGAAAACAGAGTCTCACGTCTGCTGAAGGTCAGGCCAAAAGAATTTGCTGAAGGATTGGATGTGGGACATAAGAGAAACAGGGGAGTCAGGATGACTTCAAACATGTTTGTCTGCACAGCTGGACAAGTGGAGTTGCCATTTACTTAAACCAGAAAGCATTTCAGGGGAGTAGATGAGAAGGTGTTTATGGTTGGGAAGTGGGTGAGGTGCAGAAAACCGTTTAGATCTGTTAGGGATGAGAAGTTGATCAGGCATCCGAGTGGAGATGTTGATTATAGTTTGGGGATTCATGGCAGGAACTGAGAGAGGACTGGGAACACTAAGATGGGGTGTATGTGCATCAGGAAGGATCAGGAGATGCCCCTGCCACACTCTAGCAGTTAGAGGTCAGGGCAATGGGAAAGGGTGGCTGGAGAGGTGTTGAAAGGGGAGTAAAAATTCAGGTTAGATTTTTAAGTTCCTGTTGAGTTCTGGGTTACAATGATGCTGTTAAGGAGTGTGGCTTTATCTTCAGTTCTTTGGTCAGCACAAGGACCATTACAGGGGAGGCCAGGCCAGTAAAACCCACCTCATCTATCCTGCCAGATCCACTCCTGTCACTGTACTCTCCATTCTATTTGCTTATGTATATGTTCCAACCATATACAATGTGCTATTACAGGGCTCAGACCATGTCTTTATTTTTACCTTCCCCGAACCTAACAGAGCATCAGACATGCAGAAGGCACTGGACAAATACTTGTTGAAGAAAGGCTAATCATACCACCCTAGGGCTTTGAGTTAATCAGACTGCTATAGATAAGGAAGACTTGGGTGATCATGTAACTTATTGTCCAAACTGAGATGCTATTCAGAGTGAAAGGGAACACTATAAATAATTTCTCTGGGACAGCAGTTGTAACCCAGATCTGTTTTTGGCAAACTGGGGCATATGGTTGCTTCAAGAACAGCTCTAATCAATGAGATTTCCATGGCTGAATAGATAGGCTACTAGGTAAATAATAGGGTGAAAGTGTACTGCCAGGTGCATTGTGTAGAGCAGGCACTCAATAATTATTGGTTCCATTTGAATCTAACTATATCATGTTCCCTTTGGAGCCTATGGGTTACTCAGAGTGGTCCTTGGATGTTCCTTGGGATGCAGGTATCTGACCATAGCAGCCTTGATGTGTCTGCCTTGGCTCTGGCTTCTAAGGTCTTGAAAACCCTATGCAGGTCCAAGCGTTGCCAACTACCTGTTTGCCTCCCCCACCTCCTGATTTCCAGCATTTTAGGATACTTAGTGTTGCCCTGATTGTTGTAACTAAGTAGGTTGGGTGTTGTCCTGCAATTCCGAAGGTCAAGTTTGTTTCCAGGTCAGGGCTCCTGCTTGGGTTGTGGGCTAGGCCCTCCAATTGCGGCCATGCAAGAGACAGCCAATCGATGTTTCTCTCCTTCTTTTTTGTCTCTTTCCACCTTCCTTCCCCTCTCTCTGGAAATAAATGTGATCTTGAAAAACACTGGTACAACATTTTTTAAAAGATACTTAGTATTCACAGTGGTGGAAATCATTTTACTGTACGTGTACCACATTAATACATTGTACACCTTTATTTTAACTCTTGACAACATTATATCAATTATATCTCAAGCTGGACCCCCCCCAAAAAAAAAAAAAAAAATGTATGGCAGCCCCACAGAGTGCAAACCTGGGGAGTCCCAGACATTCAGGTCTGCTCAGAGGTCTGCTGTAAAATTTCTCCATCAGTCTCTGGTCCTTATCCTCTTTACTTTTCATAAGCTCTTATCATGACAGGACATTTCTATTACATATTATTTGGTTGTTATGTGCCTTCCTATTTATAATACTCCACTATGAGAGAAGGAACTTATATCTATTATGATCACCACTGCCCATTTGTGTATGGTGATCTTTATGATACTAAAAAGGGATCTGGAAAACTGGCAAATCCTGTGGGTGCCCCCAATAGAATACAGGACTTACGTTAGTCAGATAGGCTGATTGCTCTAATAGCAATCTTTGTGGTTTAGCGTAACAAGGTTAATTTCTCAAACACAGGAAGATGCAGATTTCCTGACCAGGTGGATCTCCTAGATGGCCCACCTCTAGGCTGCCTCTGGGACCCAGGCACCTTCTATGTAGTCATAATGCCCTTTCCCAAGGCCTAAGAGATACTGCCCAGAGCATTTGCAGTCAGCTGGCCAAAGAGAAGAGAAAGAAAGAGACAGGTGATTATTCAGGAGGTCCAGGGGCCAGAGCTAAAGGTGGCCCTCATCACTTCTGTTCACATTGCCTTGACTGGAATTAGTACAAGGCCCCAGTTAGGTGAAGGGGGGCGCCACACAGCCTTCCTGTGTGAGCAGTGGGAGGATGTTACATAGAAGACAGACAGACAAAACACTGCTGCTGCCACATGGGTCCAGAAAGGTTGCCTAGCGGACAAAACAGCAGCTCCCCACAATGTTCCTGTGACACGATTTAAAAAGCTGTATCTTAGAGGCAGCAAACCAGAAGTCACTCTAAAGAAGCGAGGGACACCTTCTTCCCCAACACCTTCCTCCCTAGTCTTGACCGGGGAAAAATATCTCAGGGAAGCCATCAGTCTTGTCGCTGACTCTCAGAAAGAGAGCGGGGGTGCTCTGCTTTGACACAAGGTGCCAGCTCTTAGTTGCTGGCCAGCAGGCCCAGCCAAGGCAGCTTGAGCTGTGGCCAGGAAGCCCGCCTTGGCCGTGTCTGAGGTTGCCTGCCTGCTGGCCAGCTTGCTATGTGGATGACCTATTGTCCCTAATCGTCTGTCATTTGGTACCCACCTCATTCCCCACTTTCTGCTTTTGCCTTCCAGAGGTGTACATCCTAGCCAGAAAGCCCTTCGAATCTCAGAAGAGTGACTGTCTAGCACCCCTGCCTTCTTTGTCCCCACTTCTGCTCCAGGCAGCTTTCAGGGGGCTGTTCTCTGCCTGAAGCTCCTGTTTTGCTGTTAGCCCTACTGTGAGGCTGTGCAGAGGCAGGAGGGGGAAGCTGGAAGCCTTGTCTTCTTACTACTGTCTCGTTATTTGTTTGACGTGTATTCCCAGAATAGCAAACAAGTAGACACTGCAATGTTAGCATCAGAGCATTCTGGACAAGAAATAGAACTGCATTCATGTTCCGATGGCTTGGAACATCTATTCATGTGGATGATGAGGAACTGGCAGGACGCGGGTTTCTGACTCCATGGCTGTGGAATTGTGAGGAAACAACCTCTGCCTGCTGCTCCCTTGTTCGTCTCTAGCTCTGTTGAGCTTTTCTCCTTGGTCAAAAGACCCCCCAGGTGTCTGGAATGGTAGAGGGGTCACTTCTCACTCAGGCATGGGATTGGCAGCTGGTGTGGGGGAGCTGTGGGTGCAGGTGATAGTGGAGCAGGTCCTAGTCATAGGATGGAGGCCAATGGGGCCGACAGAGTTGAAGTGAAGTACCAGGTAGGAAGGTGGGACCAGAGAGGAGTGGGCTCCCAGGGTGATTAGACAGGTACTGTGCCTTTAGCCATTGGTGCATGTAACTGTTGATGCCACTTGTTGCCACTTGCTGCTTTCCTCCAAATCACATGGAATCTTGTTAAGCAAATGGCAACATTTTAGAGGACTCCACAAGACAGAAGAAATGGAAAAGCACGGGAAGGTTGGTGTGACCTTCACAGTGCAAAGTCTTTGGAAAGAGTGGGGTTTTAGAGAATCAGTAATTAGGGTGGCTCAGAGGTGAAGGCTGAGAAAAGATGGACTCTGACTCCAACACTCCCCGTCCTTGCTCCTTTCCTAATTTACTTCAAAGGAGAAAATGGAAAACACTTCAGTCTCCCAGGGCTTCTAGTGTCTGACTATCTGAATCTCTTCTGAGGAGCTTTGGATGAAACAGAATAGTTCTTAGTTCTTCTCAGTCTATGTGACAAAGCGAGTCAGAAAGGGACTCCCTGTTCCTGTTGGAAGTGTTTATCCATATGGGCGTATGAGGAGGTGTGTATATCATGCCCATGTAAAGAAATCACCTTTCTAGAGATTCAGTCCTGTACATTAACCTAGCTGTACTGGATAACTTTAAAAATATATTATTTTGCCTTGGTTGGTAGCACAGTGGATAAGGTGCTGGCCTGTGAACCTAAACCTTGCTGGTTCAATTCCCCAGCCAGGGCACAAAGCCAGGTCTCCAGCCAGGTCTGTGGCTGGAGGTAGGTGATAGGCAACCCTACATTGGGGGAAAAAAAAAAATCCAACTAAAAAATATTATTTTAATGGAATTCCAAAGTCATCTTAAAACCCTATTTAAAAGTTAACAGTGTTAGCCCTGGCTGGTGTGGCTCAGTGGATTGGGCTCCAACCTGCGAACCGAAGGGTCACTGATTTGATTCCCAGTGAGGGCACATGCCTGGATTGTGGGCCAGAGCCCTAAATGGGGGCTCTTAAGATACAACTGCACATTGATGTTTCTCTTCCTCTCTTTTTCCTGTCCTTCTCCTCTCTCTAAAAACTAAATAAATTTTTTAAAAAGTTAACAGCGTTAGGCCCTGGTTGGTAGCTCAGTTGATTGAAGTATCATCTGATATGCCAAAGTTGTGGGCACATATAAGAATCAACCAATGAATACTTAAATAAGTGGAACAGTAAATTTCTGTCCCCCCCACCCCAAATTAATAAATATACTTTTTAAAAAGTTAACAGTGTTAGGCCAAACATACAACTTTTGGCTAATACAAAACTCATATTCATGTGCATATTCAAAAGATGAACCTAAATCTCTTCAGATTGCATACAATTTTACCGGCCTGAGATATGGCAGTTTTTACATCTAGCTTTATTCCATAGTTTCTATTACTTCTGTATTTTAAAGAAAAGATCACAAGAAAGCCATCATGTGAATCTATGTAATAAGAAGGTCAGCAAAATCAAGAAAATTATAGTTTATATCCCACTATCTCTTTAACCAATAATTTCTTCTCCTCCTTCTAAATTTACTGCTAAGACTATTGAAAAGTAGAAGAATCAACTATGCTGGCTGGTTTTCCCCTCCCTTTTTTCATCAGCGTCTGATAGAGATGCTGTAATTAGCAATGTAATGAGAAGTGAAGGGTAAACAAGAAGGATTATTCCTGGAGCATGCGTTTATGGGTGGAAGACAGGAACAGGAAAGCCAGCCTGAGATGAAAATACTCTCTGTGCCTAACAAAAAGGGGGCTGTATCTAGCATTCTACACACAGATATTTCTAGGCAACATAGGAGGAAACGGTTGGTGGCACTGCCTTCAGAGCAACTTGCCCATGCCTAAGTCCTGGACACTTGTCGCTTTACGTCACTGGTTTTCTGTATACCTGAGACTCAAATCACGAACTCTCAAATAGTGGATCTCTTTTTCCACACGTAACTTTGAAAGAAAAATAATTGGCAATAAGCTCTCATTGGAAATTTTTTTTGAAAAGTATTTTAGAATAGATTCAAAGCCTTGAGAGCTGGAAAGCTCTTTGCATTTCTAATGCTAGTCCAACATCCTCCTTTTATTAATGAAGAGAGTGAGGCTGAGAGCAGTCACATTGTTTGTTCTAAGTTGAGGGTTAAAGGCAGGATGCTTGAAACCCAACCCTATACTTTTTCCCAGGGATTTAGTGGGCAAGGACATTTTTTCTACCTGCACCTATATTACTGTTCAAGAACTGTGTCCTACCCCACCTCCCATGACAGAACCTGCAGTGTTCTGAATATTCACTAGTTTCTTTTCCAGTTCTGGGTTTTAGAGGAGTAACTCCCTTTTCTCAGTTAACTGGAATATTTCAACCTGATACTCCATTGCCAACCATTGAGACTGAATGTAATTTCCTGCCTCCGTTCTAACTAGACATGAACTTATTCCAGGCCAGGTCAGAGACAGGGTGTCTGGGTCAAGGCCTTCAAAATGTCCTTCTCATTGTGTGTTTTAGATAAACTCCACTTCAAGTAAAATGTGTCTAAGCCTTTATGCCCCCTCAATTATTACCTAAAATAATATTCTTATGCTTGCTTGGTATACGCTAATTGGGAGAAATCGAACTTGCAAATGGTTCACATGTCAGTTATTGTAATAGCTCTTTTTGGTCTTGGAAGTGAAATAAGTGTTTCAGAAACCACTTTCAGTTATTAAAATGCAAAAAAATAATCTTTAAAAAATAAAAATAATATAAATATAGAAATCCTATTACCAGTATAATGGAATTAAAAATAAAAAGTCACTGAAAGAGTCACTGAAGCTCTTTTTTCTCCAGTTACAGATGAAGGTAAGGAGTAACCCAATTGCTTATAAACTCATCTGACCAAGTGTCTCATTTTGAATCACCTCAAGGGAAGAATCAGAAATAGCAGAGTTTTTTGCTGCAATATCTTTATTTCTAAAGTGCAGTTTTTCATATTTCTTGATTGCTGACTTTTTTATTCTTGACACACATACACACCCACAAAAAAACATCTGCTAAGTTAAATTCATACATTAACAGCTGCTACAACCCTCTCAGTATTCTTTAAATGAGATTTCTAGTGTAAAATCATTCATGGTGAACCATATATATTTTTTGCCTTTCAGAACAAGGAAAAAGCAATCTGCATGTCACGTCTTTAGAAGATGCAGGATGTCGCAGAACCAAGGAACGCCTTTCTAATGGGAGCAGTCGAGTTTCCGTTTCCAAGGCTTCCCGAAATATCCCAAGGAGACACACCCTAGGTGGGCCCCGGAGTTCCAAAGAAATACTGGGAATGCAAACATCTGAGATGGACAGGAAGAGAGAAGCTTTCCTGGAACATCTAAAGCAGAAGTACCCTCACCATGCCACAGCCATCATGGGCCACCAGGAGAGGCTGAGAGACCAGGTACGAACGTGCAACTGTTTCATTCTGCAGAGCTCATTCTCTAATGAACGTGAGGGAGAGCAAAGTGGTCTTCCATTTAAAAGGGAAAAGAATAATTGAGTGGACTGTGCCCACCACTGAGTTGTTCCAAATCATAAGAGAGACCCAGAGAATGGGCAGTTCCCCCAACAGAGGGTCCCCATGGTCAACCACAAATACATCTGAAGTGCAGGCAATGAAGGAATATTACCTGACTGAATAAAGCATAGTACCAACTGCTGTGCATCCTGTTAGCACTGAGTGCTTAGCGTAATAAGTCAATGAATATATGCAGATGTTTTCAGGATAAAACAGAGCACGGAGGGATAAACTTGTGATAAACTCCTTTTCCTTAAGCTGACATTAGGGCTTTGTTTCTCCTCACTTGTTTTTTCTTTTTAAACATAGATATTTTCCTTTTGCGTGCTTGCTTTCTGCTGTATTCAGTTCCCTGTTTTCTCAGGTTATCTTGACAACCAGACAGTATCACCCAGCTGTGGCTTGGGTTGTTTTTGTTTCTTGGCTGTGCAATTACTTTTAGCCGACAGGAGATAGAAGGCCTCCCCTCTCCACCTCACAGGCATACAGGCATGTTATCAGATTGACCTTTCAGGATGGGAGATATAGCAAAGGAAGCAGGGCACTCAGTGATTTGGGTGGTCAGGGAGGAGGGCTGGCTGTTACTGATTTTTGACACTCCAGGTAGAGAGGCAAGTGCAGTGTTTTAAGTCTGTCTTGCCAGTTACTGCAAAGTCTAACGCAGCTTTTGAATATTTTGAAGTGGAGATTAGCATCAGCCTGACTAATTGGAAACTATACTTTATCCTTCATATCTTTTCTTCCCCCTCAATTTAACCTTCTATGAAATCTTTATCAAAGTGTTTAAAACTGTGACGTGTGCTTTATGGGCTGTTTGTTCACATTGCCAAAGACAATAAACCTAGAGTGGAGTAAAGAAACAGGATCCTCGGATGACCCATGGACATAGACAACATGTGGGATTGGGATTGACTGTGTGTGTTGGTGGGGGGGGGGGGGGAAGGGGAAAGCAGAGGGGGGAAATGGGGTGAATGTAGTACAATAACAATCAAATCAAATTAAAAGTTAAGGGAAAAAAGAAACAGGATCCTGCTTGATGAAGAGATGTGTAGATTAATTCTGTGGGAATTTAGGACAGGAAGGCCATTTTTTCATTTCAAGCATACAGGTACACCTTGAAGCTATTGTGGGTTGGGTTGCAGACCACTGCAATAAATAGTGTCAAAATCTTTTTGCTGGTAGAGGGTGTTATCTTCAGTTTATAAACAACTTCACAGCTGTGAAGTACAATGAAGTGAATGAAATGCAATAAAATGAGGTATACCTATATAGAAAATATACTTATTTTCTATTTTAAATTGTATTTACTCATTTAAAAATGTTTTCCAGTTTGATTGAGATATATTTGACACATAACACAAGTACCCCTGTTTTCTATAAAAGAGTCATTATCCACATAAGTAATGGAAGCAGTTACCTCTCCCTGTGCTATTTTTTGTGAGATCCCATATTTTATACAGAGGAACTTACAGTTGAGGAAACTCAAACTTAAGAGTAGTTATGAGGACAGGGTTTGCTCAGGAGAAGCTGGAATTTGAATCCACATAAGTCTGAGCTCAGAATCCTTGTTTATTCTACCATTCTGCAAGTTGAAGATCATTGATTATGGAGAAGGTAGCATGGTCTGTACATGGGGTGTAAGGGTCATGGTGCATGTGCCAGTGACCTCGGGGACAGGAATCAGAGTGAAGGAGGCTAGAAAACTGGTTATGTGTTGAGTGAGGGGGGAAATATCCTTTTCAAGTTAAAATATATTAATTTTCCTGTACGTATAGAAATTAGTCTGTCAAAATGGCTTATTTTCCATGTCAGAATGAATCACCGTTGTCATTCATGATGTCATGATTATTGCTACTACTATGATGATGGTGGTTTTGCTTAGAACAATTACATGGGGAGCCCTGGCTTGCAAACCCATGGGCTGCCAGTTTAATTCCAGGCCAAGTCACATGCCTGGGTTGTGGGCCAGGTCCCCAGCTGGGAGTATGCAACCTATGGATGTATCTCCTGCACTTCGATGTTCCTTTCCCTCTCTTTCTCCCTCCCTCCCCCTCTCTCTGAAAATAAATAAAATCTTTAAAAAATCCAATTACATGGGGAACCTAAATATAACTGGAAAATTGTAAAAGATGCATGGCTTCCGATGACAGGGAATAATGAGTGTAGATTAGTGGCCTCAAACTCTAATCTCTCAGTCATATGCATCCCTGTCCTAGGTGTAGGCCAGCCATGGCTGGTCAGCTGCTCCTTTGCTGGTAATTCGGGGTGAATATTCATGTTTTCCAAGTTGCCCATCCAGAGGAGGAAAGATTTGGATGCGTGGATCTGTGTATATATTTGTTTTTTTGCTGCTTTGCCACAAATGAACCCTAATGAGCATTCTGATAATCTCAGGCATATTCCTATGCACAGCACTTTATCTAATGCCTTTTTTATTCTTTTTCTCCTACTACCCATTTCCCTTTTCCTTTCCTCTTCTCAATGACGCCCTTTGTTTCTCCCTGACCTTCTGACAGTGGACTATTCCAGGCTTCCTTTGCAGAAAGAAACATGACCAGCCCTATGGAGGAATTCAAATGGCCTAAGTCTAATGCATTTCTCCAGATTCAAAATACCAGGTACTCTCCTGGCTGCCTCCCAGAGAAGTGGCTTTTGTAAGAAGAGTGCCACTGAGGGAAATCAATAAGATCTTGAAAATGCTGTATCTAGTACCTTACACAAAATATATTTTTTAAATTTTATTGAATTTATTGGGGTGATAATGGTTAATAAAATTATATAGGTTTTAAGTGTACAATTCTATAATACATCACCTGTATGTTGTATTGTGTGTTCACTACCCAAAGTTAAATCTCCTTCTATCACCATTTATCCCCTCTATACTCTTTTTATACCCTCCCACCCACTTCACCTATGGTAATCAACATAACTGTTGTCTGTGTCCCATGAGTTGTTTTTATTTGTTTGTTTATTATTTTTTGATGAATCCCTTTACCTTTTTTCATCCATCCACAAAATATTTTGATACTAGGAAATCTAGGTTCTAATTTCTTGGCATTATACGTAATGAAAATCAGAGCACTCCTTATGTTTCAAAATTTGAATTTAAATACTGGAAGGAAAATTCATGGTTGAAAATTTATATTTGAATCTTTCAAGTTCAGTCAGTCAAGAATTATCTAAGGTCTAAATTATTGAAAACCAAACTCGTTTTCTTAACACTCTTCCACCGTCTTCAAAAATGCAGATGACCATTATGGCAGCATAATAGTAGCTGCAATCATTCTACATGATAGTAACTGCAGTCATTCCCAACTCCCCAGCATTTTGGTGCAGGGCAGTCAAACTGTGATGCTGGATCACTTGGCAGCTATGGCTTTGGCTATGGAGTCAGGCTGAATGGAGGTGGAATCCAACTTCCATTCATGTACTAATTGTGATTTAGAGCTAATGACTTAATCTTCTCTAAATTCCCTCATTTGTTAAAAGACAGTGGTCACTATACCATAGAGTATTGAGAAAGAAAATGATGGATCCTCTTACTGTTAAATAGTACCTGTTAGCATTACAGTGTTCTGTATAGTGTCCAAAAGAAGTCTCAGAGCCTCTATTTTCAGATTAGTATTTAAAGTAACTTTTTTTTTAAAGATTTTATTTATTATTTTTAGCGAGAGGGGTAGGGAGAGAGGCAGAGAGGGAAAGAAACAGAAACAGAAACATCAATGTGTGGTTGCCTTTCACCTGCCTCCAGCATTGATCTGGCTGGAGACCTGGCTTGCAACCTGATTATATGTCCTGGCTGAGGAAACGAACCAGCAACCTTTGGGTTCACAGACTGGCCCGTTATCCACTGTGCCACCAGCCAGAGTAAAGTAACTATTTTTTTATTAATGCCAATTTAAGTTACCCAAAGAAGATTATTTCTCCCATTGACAGAAAAATTTTATCGTATTTTGAAACATATTTGAATTTTTCCTTCATGAAAAGCTAAAAGTTTGGATTTCTTTTACTTTATTCATTATATATATTTGGCACCTACAATGATAAAGGAGAGGTACGATGAGGTATGACTCCTGCCTTCAAATTGGTAAAGAAATAAGACATTCATGTACCCAGACTAATCTTTCTAGACCAGCCTAAATGTCACACCTTGTCTGCTGTTTATAACATCTATATTGTTACCTATAGTCATGCCTTTATTGATATTTCTTTCTTTCTTTTTTCTTCTATCTGGAATATGCTTTTAGAGAAAAAAACCTTGTCTTATTATCTTTATAAACTCAACATATAAGGGAGTACACAACCTAAACTAGGCATGATAATTTTTTGTTGCATGAATGAATGAGCCAATGTTTTTAACACAATTAGAATGTGATCGGTAGTACTATTTGAATGGTACAGATAGAGAGGGGTGATGAATTCAAGAATTGGTATTGGTTGCATTTTGGGCAGTCAGAAGAGATTGAGGCTAAGATGCTAGAAAAGGCTAAGTCATTTTTCTCAAATCAAGAAGCCAGCATTTGAACCAAGGCCAGAATTTCTAACTTGTGGTCTTTACATTTGTTACTTACCCTGGTGTTTGCTCCCTCCACCTTGAATTTTTCTAAAGTTTTGGTCACAGATTATGTAGATCTCAGTGGGTCAAGTAATACAGACATTTCATTGTTATTCCTTTAAAAAGATAAATCTTATTCAATTGCAGAGCCCCTGAGATAACCATAAAAAAACAGATTCCTGCATATATTTTACATTGAAAGTAACCTTTCTGAAATAGCTCTGAGTTCAAAAAGGTCTTGTAGTTCATCAGTCTCTCACAGTCACGGCCAGTGTGTCACTATACAGTTTGGAAATGCTCCTCCTTCATGTCTTCATTAATAGGGAAATAGGTGTCCAGCTGGCCTCTCACCTATACTTACAAGCTTCTTACTCCTAGACTCAGAAGCCCTTCTGAAAATAATTTTTCAATCTTTATTCCCAGTTACCCGCAGAATTTCTGTTTAACTTAACTAGGTATATAGTACCTGCTTTGTAGTTACGGTTAGTCTGTGTATATTCTTTTTTTCAAGACTTTATTTATTTTTAGAGAGAGGTAAAGGGAAGGAGAGAGGGAGAGAAGCATTAATGTGTGGTTGCCTCTTGCACATGTGCTACAGGTGGGTGGGTAGGGGGCACGGCCCATAAATCCCTCCAGTTTGCAGGCCAGCATTCAATCCACTGAGCCACACCAGCCAGGACAGTTTGTATGTATTTTTATATCTAATGTAGTCAAGTCATGGGAGAAAAGAGTAATATGTTTTAATTTAAAAGTCTAATATGTTCTTTTATTCAATAGAAAGAGTGAGAGAGATATTAAGGAGAGTTTCCTTTAATATGAGTATCATGGAGGGCTACAATAAGGAGATACGACCAGGAACAATAAGACTGAAATGCTGTCATTAACGCCAGGAGTCCTCTTGTCCCACCCCTATCCCCAGGTCAGTCTAATACCCCCTCATCAGCCAGCCTCTCCTTTGTGTTTGTATGGAAATAGCACTGGAGCTATTTTCTCTATGCCTGGTTAGTTTGGCACTCACCACTGGATACTCTAGTCCATGGCATCCACACAGGAGTGTAACTATGCTACTGATTGTAAAAATGAAACTAAGGAAAATATCCATTAGTTTATTCGTGAACATCATCTCAAGTTCTAGTTTATTCTACTCTTTTTTTTATTGTGATACTTTTTTTTTAAATTTTTATTGTTGTTGTATTACATCCATCCCTTTTTTGCTCCCCTCTGTCCCCCTCCCCACCCACCCATTCCCCCCAAAATCAATCCCACCTGTTGTCCATGTCCATGGTTCCTTTATACTAGGTTCTTGTCTAAGCTGCTCCCCTTCTTTGCCTCTGCCTCCCCCCTCCCCCCAACCCTGTTCCCCCTGACCACTGAAGGCCTATTCCTTGTATTCATATACTTGGTTCTGTTTTGCTTGTTAGTTTCACTCATTATTGTCCCGTAATGGGTGAGATCATATGATATGTGCCCTTCACTGACTGGCTTATTTCACTAAGCATAATACTCTCCATTTCCATCCATGTTGTTGCAAAGGGTACAAGTTCCTTCTTTCTTTCTGCTATATAGAATTCCATTGTGTAAATGTACCAAAGTTTTTTGATCCAATCATCCACTGATGGGCACTTAGGCTGTTTCCAGCAGTTAGCTATTGTAAACAGTGCCGCTATGAACATAGGTGTACATAGGTTCTTATGAATTGGTGTTTCAGGATTCTTCGGGTCTACTCTTTTTAAACCACCTATAAAGAACTTTATTCATTGGTTGGAATTTGGAACTGGAGGCTTTGGTAAGACTCAACATTATCCATTCCTTTGACTGACATCTTTTTTTCAGGAGGTATAGTCTTGATTTTGTCACAATCAGGGAAAATGACACAGTTAAAAAATAGAAAACAGGAACAATCTTAACTCCATTTGAATCAGAAGGCAAGGTCTTAAGAAACAAACATACTGCAAGAATAATTTTAAAAAGGCAAAAAAAAAAAAAAAAAAAAAAACCCCAAACAAACACTATTTCAAGTTGGTAGAATACAGGCATTTTTACTACTGTTCCATCAAAACTGACTGAAAACAATTATGGGTATTAACAGTGGAAATAGAAAGAGGGAAAATAAAACTTCATCTTGAGTAAAACAAGGAAACAATCAGGACCCATGGGATGTCTTTGGGAGAACAGGGAGTGTCTTGGCAGAGACCCCATATACACAGACTGTATAAAGAAAAGTAAAGGTAATGCCAGAGATGGAGGGAGGTGGAAGAGGGTAGGGGGGATAAATGATGATGGACGGAGACTTGACTTGGGGTGGGGACAACGCACAATACAGTGCACTAGTGATGTGTTGTAGAATTGTGCACCTGAACCTACATAATTTTGTTAATCAGTGTCACCCCAATAAATTCCAGTTTAAAAAAAGAAAAAACTAGAGTTAAAGGCAAAAAGTATGCTACCAACAATATTATGATCTTGACCTCATCTTCAACAGACAGAGCTTTATGGGTAAAAAGCAAGGTTAATAAAAGAGAGGAGGGCTGATCCAAGGGCAGTGGTACCTACAATTAATTGATCACAGCCAGTTACAGATTTCTTTGTTCCTTCTCCACTCCTACTGCTTTACTTGACTAGCCAAAAAGTATAAAAAAAAAAAAAAAAAGAGGAGTGCTCGCTTCGGCAGCACATACACTAAAATTGGAACAAAACAGGAGATTAGCATGGCCCCTGTGCAAGGATGACACGCAAATTTGTGAAGCGTTCCTTATTTTATTAAGTTTTATATCAAGGTTTTATATCAAGGGAAATTCTCTCTTTCCCCATATAGTATTATGTTATGTACATTAAAATATATTTATGATAATAAAGTCACACTCATTCTCTAAAAGAAACAAAAAAAGAGGAAGTATTACCAGATCACAACACATCCAACCACAGAAAGCCTGGGAATTAAGAACTTTGCTGCAAGACCCCTGGCTGGTGGCTCAGTGGATTGGCACCAACCTGCGAACCTAAAGGTGGCTTGTTTGATTCCCAGCCAGGGCACATGACCAGGTTGCAAGCCAGGTCCTTTGCTGGAGGCAGATGAAAGGCTGCCATACATTGATGTTTCTCTACCTTTTGTCCCCCCTCCCTGCCCTGGTCTCTGAAAATCATAAATCAAATCTTTTAAAAAGAAAAAGAAAATAAAAGAACTTTGCTCAACATTGAGGACAAAGCAAGTAACATATTTTTGTGGAAAGGGTATTTAATGTCACAAACCAGAAATGAGGGTTCAGACTACCTTGGCTGATTCCCCCTTTTTACATGCTAGTTTTCAGTAGTTGTACATTCAAATGCAAGTTATAATAGAAAAGGAGCCAATATGAGACATGTACCTTAAAACTGATATATTAATCAGGATAGTCTTGATTATTCTGTATAATAAGTAAACCCCATGGATTTTGGTGGTTTCTTGCATGTGCATGTGTGTATGCATGTGTTATGATACAAAACTTTTGTTTATTTAAAATTTTTAAAAACTTATTGATTATGCTATTACCATTGTCTCAGATTTTCCTTCCTTGCCTCTCTCCACCCAGCATACCTCGCTCCCCCAGTCAATCCCCATACCAGTTTTCATGCCCATGGGTCACGTGTACAAGTGTTTTGACTACTCCATCTCTTATACCGTACTTTACATCCCCATGGCTATTCTGTAGATACCAATTTGTATTTCTTTATCCCCTCAGTTCTTTACCTATTCCCCCACAGCCCCCTCCAATTTGACAACCTTTTTCTTAAATAAGTCCCTTTAACATCTCATATAATAATGGTTTGATGATGATGAACTCCTTTAGTTTTGTCTTGTCTGGGAAGCTCTTTATCTCTCCTTTGATTTTAAATGATAGCTTTGCTGGTTGGAGCAAGCGTAGCTTTAGGTCCCTGTGTTTCATCACTTTGAATATTTCTTGGCAGTCCCTTCTGGCCTGCAAAATTTCTTTTGAGAAATCAGCTGACAGTCTTATGGGAGCTCCCCTCTAGGTAACTAGCTTCTTTCCTCTTGCTTCTTTTAAGATTCTCTCTTTATCTTTAACCTTGGGCATTTTAATTATGACTATTTTTGGAGTGGGCCTCTTTGCATCCATCTTGTTTGGATTCTCTGTGCTTCCTGGGCTTGCATTTTTATTTCCTTCATCAAATTAAGGATGTTTTCTTTCATTATTTTTTTAAATAGGTTTCTAATTTCTTGCTCTTTCTCTTTTCCTCTGATATCCCTATGATGTGAATGTTGGAACAGTTGAAGTTGTCCCAGAGGCTGCTTACACTGATCTCATTTTTTTTTTTTTTGGATTCTTTTTTCTTTTTGTTGTTGTAATTGGTAGTTTTTTGGTTTTATTCTCAGTTTTATTCATTCTACCATTGTTTCCCTGTAAAATGGTTTTAATTTTAATTAGTGTATCCTTTGTTTATGACAATCTGTTTTATGCTGTTGAGTTTCTTGAATATCCTTATAACCAGTGTTTTGAACTTTACATCTGATAGATTACTTATCTCCATTTGGTTCAGTTCTTTTTCTGGAGTTTTGATCTGTTCATTTGGACCATGTTTCTTTGTCTCCTCATTTTGGCAACTTCCTTGTGTTTGTTTCTGTGTATTAGGTAGAGATGCTGTGATTCCTTATCTTGGTAGCATGGCCTAATGTAGTGGGTATCTTATAGGGTTCAGTGGCACAGCCTCCCCATCACCTAAACTGGGGACTTGAGGTGCATCCAATGTGTGGGCTGAGTTAAACCTCCTGTAGTTGAACCTTGATTACTATTGGCAGGTCAATGGGAGGGATTTACCCAGGCCAGTCAACTGCAAAAATTGGCTGTCACCACTGACCACCAACCTTTGAACCCTCCATGAAGGACCAGCTATGCAGGGGCAGGGTGGTGGTACTCCACTGTGGTCTGTAGCTGTCCACTGGGTACACAGGGTTTACTGTGGTGACACAGGCCAAGGTCAGTTCCCACTGTGTTCTGCCTGGGGCCACCCTGTGTGACTGTAAGGCGATATGAGACAGTTGCTGCTTGTGCTAGGCCTGGAGGTTCCCAGGCAAAGCCAAGGTATGATCCTAGGCTGGCTGCTGCTAGTGCCAGGCCTGGGGCCACTTAACAAGAAGTACAGGGCTGGGGCTCACTGAGACCAGCTGTTACTTGTTTGATAGGATTTAGAAGGTTATGAAGCAAGGCCAGCCATTCATATGGAAGAGCCAGTGTTAGCAGCTTGGGTGGGAGTTAGTAGGGTGGGATGGAGCCTCCAGGGATCTCTAGAACAGGACAAATAGTGTTAGCCAGGCTGATGAAGTCTCAAACTGGCACCAGCCTGAGAGCTCTGTGGCTCTGTGGGGAAGCTTTAGAAAAGGAACAATGGCCTCTGCCTGCCTTTGTGTCTCAGAGAAAGCTGTCCCCAGTTTTACCCTTGATGCCTTTAGTTCCTCCCTGTTTGCCAATGGTACCCTTCAAGATGCTACCCTGGTGCTGGAGCTCAGAGGAATTGATTCTGAGTAGGTCTGGGTGTGGGTTCTTTAAGAGGAACTGCTTGAGACTCCAGTAGTTTCTTCCACCAACTCATTCCCCACTGGTTTTTGCAGCCAGAAGTTATGAGGACTTACCTTCCTAGGCTGGAACCCTGGGCTGGGGAGCCTGGTGTGGGGCTGGGAACTCCTTGCTCTGGAGATATCCCTCTGGAATTTTTATCCACCACCTGTGAATAAGGGACCAGCCTATTCCATATCTCTGCCCCTCCTACCAGTTTGGATGGATGTGGTTTCTTTAATTCCGTAGTTGTTAGACTTCCATTCAACTTGATTTCTGATGGTTCTGAGAGATGGTTGTTCTATAGTTTAGTTATAATTTTGATGTGGTTGTGTGAGGTGAGCCATGTTTACTTATACATCCATCTTGACCGGATGTCCCTACAAAAACATTTTAGAGAAGCTATCTTTGCAATAACTTAGTGATTCAGGCTACTTTCATTTTGTAATGGTGTCATCTTAACACATGGATTACAAGTTACATGACAGAGTGAGAGGGGACTAATGGGTTGTGTACAAGCTCTTTAAATATGTCAGCCCAGACGTGGCATATGCTACTTTCCTTCACTGTAGATCTCGGTTCTAGCACCTGCTGGGATGTTTTGTTTACCCAAATTTTAGCTGTGCAATCTAGTTTAAGAAGGAAACCTGCCCTGGCTGGTGGCACAGTGGATAAGGCACCAGCCTGTGAACCCAAAGGTTGCTGGTTTGATTCCCAGCCAGTGCACATGGCTAGGTTGTCGGCCAGGTCTCTAGCCAGGTTCTTGGCTGGAGGCAGGTGAAAAGCAATCACGCATTGATGCCTCTCTCCCTCTCTGCCTCTCCCCCTCCTCCTCTCTCTAAAAATAATTTTAAAAATTAAAAAAGAAAAACAAAAGGAAACCCCCATTTACTTGTATTAACTCTCTCAAATATAATTAATGGTTTCATCAACTGTGTTGTACCTACTGTACAATTAATATCAATTGCATTTATATATAATATAAATGAACATATTTATATCTTTATGCAGCAGCATCTTTGTGACTCTTTTTTGATGAATTTAATTGTATTGTAGCAGAACTATCACACTGGATTACTTCCCCCACTGTAGATCTCAGGGTATCAGTTTATATGTTGGGGAATAGACATAATCCCTCCAACATGTATGAAAAACTTTAAGTTAATTAGAGTTTTGTCTATCACAATAGCCTTAACAGTGTATTCAAAATTCACAAATATGCATCTGTATTTATGGACATATATACCCAGGAAGCCTGGAAGATCCACTAAGAGTGTAGACCATTCAGTGAGTGGAAGACTTAGGCCATGTGAAGGCCTATGTAAAAGGCTAGTGTTGTAAAAGAGGTAAGCTTTAAGAAATTGTATGTGTTTTGTAATAAATGCATGCATAGATGAAGAGTTTATAAATTATGTAAAAGGAAATATGCCCAGCAACAAAAAAATAAATTTCATTTTTGTGTTATTAGTTTATTCTAATCCGAAGCAGGAAATGATGGGAGAATAGTCATGTTTAGTAGCAGAAACTATTTAACTATTAAAAGTAATGACTCAATATGCTTTTATGAGACCAGGTTTTGGTTGTTTGGTTGTTTGTTTTTACCTAAACCTGAAGGGAAAAGGAAGCTTCTTTGCAACTAGGAAGCCTAATGCAGTGTACACAGAACAAATTACATTAGGAAGAGGAAGAAATACCCTGCAAACTGCCATGAACATGGAGAATGTTAGATAAATATTTAGCATTTTTTTAGCCCTATTTTCTCAGCTACTATTTATAGTGGTAAAAAAGTGGGAAAAAGTGCAGGGAGGACATATTGTTGGCATCATCTAAATTGAGTACAGTTGTTCTTTACACTTACTATCCCATCTTCCCAACACTTCTATGGGGTAGGCACTGTTATTAAATTGCTTTAACAACATGGGAAACGGGGCACAGAGCACTTAAGTCTTGTCTAAAGTGACATGCCAAGGATGTGGTGGCACCAGGATTTAATCCTGTTACCTGGCTTAGGGGACCTTGCTCTTAACCTACAGATTATATAGCCTCTAATCAGTGACAGAACCAAAAGACAATCTGAATATTGAGGAAATTGAAAAGGATCCAAATAAGGAGACCAGTTTGCTCAGTATCAGTAAGTATAAAATTTATGGTGATCCTAGAATGGCTGAAGAGTCAGCTTCATCATGATACTGGCCTTTCATAATTCAGGGGAAAAAAAAGGAATTTGGCATTAAAGCAGTGGTGGTATAAATAGTGGTAAATCTCTGAGAAGGTAAAAATTGAGAAAATGTTATTTTTGCCAGAGCAGTACCTTCAAATGGAAGGACCATGGTTTCATAATAAAATTACAAGTTGTATTTTGAAACTTGATATTAGTATATGCCTGAGTGAGTGTTTAATGAACTACTAGAGACCTGTGAATAAAGAATGTGATAAAGCCCTGGCCGGTGGCACAGTGGATAAGGTGCTGGCCTGCAAACCCAAAGGTCACTGGTTCAATTCCCCAGCCAGGACACATAACAAGGTTGCAAGCCAGGTCTCCAGCCAGGTCTATGGCTGGAGGCAGGTGAAAGGCAACCATACATTGATGTCTCGCTCCCTCTCTGCCTCTCTCTCTTCCCTTCCCTCTAAAACTAATAAATAAATTCTTTTAAAAAATGATAAGATCGAAAGAATCAGTATTTTAAAAAGTCCAGTTCTCAGAAATTCAAAATAATATGGGCTATGTCTAAGGACAATCAAAAAGCCACCAAAAACAATGGTCATCTAAATTTGGATGTGATGAGAAACAAGAGTAAAAATATAAGTAGAGAAGGAGCAGTCAGTCTAATGCCTAACAGATGATGCTACTCAATGGACCAAATGAAAGAGCTTGCTTGGAATTGTTTCCCAGAGGACTGATATTTTGAAATGCAACTTAAAAGATGTTAGAAGTACACTTTAGAAGATTTGGAATATTACATAATAGGGCATATTGTGCTAGGGACTTGGTAATCAATAAGACTAAATTCAAGGGTTTACAATTTTACTTGCAAAGTTGACTTCAAGTTGACATTAATCATACAAGACAGAGAAAAAGAGAAGAATCCTAAATGGGGATCGTTCATAACACATGGCTTTTGATCCAGTTTAATTGGATGCCACCAACCACTGTGTCAGCTTTCATTTTAATTAGTATTGTGAAAGAGCAAAAGAACACATTTTGAGAACATTGCTATATTAAGAAGAGCTTTGCCCAGAAAAAAGAAAAATCAAAATAAAATTCTCCTGGAAAATCTGCTTAGAAATGCCTGGGGGTAGGTGGGAAAATAAAGGGGAGTCAGGAACCAAAGCTATGCAGAAGCAGGAGACACCTGAAAAGTGGTAATCAGCAAAACCTAGAGAAAATTGTTCCTAAATGAGATGGAAATTTTGATATTGAAGAATCCAAAAAAGACCAGTGTGATTCAGTCCAGCACATTGATATAGAACTCATAATGCAGATGTCTTCATTGTTCTTCCTCTCCTTGCTCATCAAGATTACATCTTTGCTATTATGCATCCTTCCTCCTGTAGGTGTTTTTCTGGACTAATTCAATCAAATGGTTATTTATCCGTGATCTAGACTGTGAGCTTGGCATTGGGCAGAGTACAAAATTTTCACCCTGCTGAGGATACCTGTCTTTGGTGGGAAGAGTAGTAACTTTGGAGTTCAATATAACTGACTTTATATATGCTAGGACACTCAGCTATGTGATTATAATCAAGTCAGTCCATTTTTCTGTGACTGTTTCTTAGCCATAGAAATGAGACAGACTGAACTGTATTTCTAAGGATTAGATGCAACATGCCTCCACTGTAATAGGTTTGGGATGCATGCTGAAACTCTTTGTAATGAAACGGAAGACATCCTAGTTGGGAAGTCAGATTCAGTACCTGTTAGGAAAGCATGAAACCATATGCATTCTAAACTGCAATTATCTAGACCAGAATTTTGTAAAAGTATGTTCTGCAGAACCCTGAAAACCAAGACTATTATTAACTGTTTGGGGAATAGGGAGAAGGTTTCTAATTTGGGGACATTCTTGGTTAACCCAAGTTAAATGACTTTCTACATTGCAGAACTGGTGAGATCTTTCACTCATATGTGAAATCTAATGAACAAACTGAATTAACAAGCAAAATAGAGACAGACTCATAGATAGAGAGTAGGCTGACAGCTGGGGGCATGAGGTTGTGGGGTAGAGGTATTGAGCAAAACAGAAAATAAAGAAAAAGAACTCATGGACACGGACAACAGTGTGGTGATTGCTGGTGGGTGGAGAGTGGGTAGAGGTGAAAGACGGTATGAGGGGATAAATGGTGATGGCAAAAGTATAATAAAGATAACTAAGATTTTAAAGTAAATGTAAAACAATATGCTGTAAGGCATTATAAACATCAGAGACTTGGGAGTAGGTAGATCAAGAATGAAATATACAATATTTTCCAAACCTGTTTGGACATAATATTATGGGGACTCATGTGTTATGGGACACATCAGAAAATGATCATATGGTGTATATTTTAAAAGCTTTCTGGGGTTCAGAGCAGAGGAATAGCAGGAAGAAAATTTTCACACGGGAGGTCAGAATTTGAATAGAGTCTCTTGGAAAGATAGAAGACTTGTCCTAATTATCTGTTTCCTCAGCGCCTGGTACATAGTAGGCATTCAACAAATATCCATGACAAAGACATTGATAGATTATGATTTGAATGGAGAGAATAAAGGCATGGAGGCTTTTAGGTGCACAAGGGAGGACAGCAGAGACACCCATGAGACACAAGTAGAGGTGGCTCCCATGTGAATGAGCAGGTAGGCCAGTCTGGGAGAAGCAGAGTGTCGTTTGGAGAAGTGGGACGTCAGAGGATTCAAAGAGAGGAGAACCAGGATGTGCTTGATCTTGAAAGTCAAGCAGAAAGCCTGGACTGACAAACACAGGATACCTTCGAAGCCTTGAATATGAAAGTAGAATAAAGTTTAAAGGTCAGCTTTTCAGTGCTAGGTAGGAGGGTTCTGTGAAAGCCAGGGTGCTGGCCTGGGAGTAATGGCAGTGCCCAGGATGCAGGGGGCAGGCCCAGGGGCTGCAGGAATGGAGCTCAGCCAGAAAGGAAGGGAAGACATCAGATTTTCAGAAGAAAAATAGGAATAACTTGGTGACTGGGTGCAGAAGGATAGTCTGAAGGGCTGCAGCAGGAGCAGTAGAAAAGGCAGGAACATCCAATGGGGAACCCCAGGATCTGGGTTCTGGTTCTCCCTCTGCTCCTACCTGTGCTAGGGGACCTTAAGCAAATCACTAAGCTCTGTATCATGTATCCACTTTGTGTGGAACTACTGAAGGATCAGAGGGCTACCACTGAAATAACAACGTAAGTCAACATTATGAGGGGAATGGGTGCAAAAGGATGCTGCAGGTAATTAACTCATGAGCTCTGCTGATGGGGATGGCAGTTGGGGAAAAAGATGTGGTTTGAAGCTCAGTGGATTGTTCAACAAAACTGTAGTATCTTCCTTTTTAAATGCTGTCCGATTGGTCCTCTCAGGGCTCCACTGAAGTACCCATCTCATTTTCATTCCCATTTCAGCATCTTCATCTTACCCAGCCTGTTCTTTCTTTTTTCTTCTCCTCCCTTAATCTGAGGTTTTCAGGGGGTGTTGTGGCAAACCCTACACCAATGGGAAGGTGAATTGTGTAGAGTATAATGTGGGGCTACCAGATGGAGCTTTGACTTTGACAAAGCGTGGAGTGAGGTGCAGTACACTACAGTTAAGGGGTTTCACATCATGTCATGCTTGCTGCATTATTTCCAGATTATTGGAATCTGCAAGGACTTTGCTCCATGAGCACTTACTGAAGTTACAATTGGGGTGGTTAACAGTTCTACTCCAACAGCACCAAAATGCTGAAGGAAGAGCAGGTGGGTGTGGTAGTACTATGGATGGTGGTTGTGCATGAGAAATGAATGGCTTGTATGTGCTATAATTACTAATGACTGTTTTTATCTTGAATTCCTTGTCCTCTCTTTGTCCCTCCTTTCCCCTTTCTTTGTTTCTTTCTTTCCTTTTGGTTTTCAAACATTTCAGCTGGACCAGAACATTCTCCTATACAAAAGCGTAAGAACAATTTCCATGCTTCTTTTTCCACCTACATCATGCAACATATTTTACTTCTAGTTAAGTACCAAGAAGTTTAATGATCATATAAGTTTCTAGAGAGCAAATGTCTCTTGCTTTCTCTAGTGTTTATCTGTTTTATTAAGTTTTTCAGAGAAACAGTTAGCATATATCTTTTTCATACTGTTTGCTTTTATGGTGATTGTCTTTTCCTAGTTTTTAAAGTTGTCATTGTCTTTTATGATGTTTTTAATGAGTAGAATATTTATTTACACAGAACAATTTTATGATCATCTTCATAAATTATATATTTTTTAAATTATCAAATGACCTTTTAATTTTGTTTAATGTTAACATTTTTAATATCAGTATTATCATTCTTGCTTTACTTTTGATTACATTTGTCTGATACATCTTACCCATCTGTTTTCACCTTTTATTTATTTGTAATGAGTGTGTTTATTAGAAACTACATATAATTTGGCCTTGTGTGTGTGTGTGTGTTTTAAAGACTTTATTTATTATTTCCAGAGAGAAGAAAGGAGAGAGGCAGAGAGGGAGAGAAACATCAATGTATGGTTGCCTTTCACCTGCCTCCAGCCACAGAGCTGGCTGGAGACTTGGCTTGCAACCTGGTTATGTGCCCTGGCTGGGAATTGAACCAGTGACCTTTGGGTTCACAGGCAGGCGCCTTATCCACTCTGCTACCAGCCAGGGTCAATCCTTGTATTTTAATGAAATAATTCAATCCATTGATATCTATTGTAATAACTGATGACCTTGATTATGTTCCTTTATTTTCATTTGACAGCAAATATGTCTGTTCTTGTTTATTAAATACAGTCATGCTCAGGGAATGCTAAACAGTTACTTGAATTTCAGCCTTGATAAGCTATATCTGAAATGACGGAGGTGCTCCGAGTAAAAATGACCGCTAGGAAATTGAAAGTAAAAAGAGGGCTAGAACTCAGTCCAGAAAACGAGGCTGGACAGTTGCATATAGACACTGTCTACATTATTAAGGTTCTTCATGGAAACAGAGCCCATAGATGAGGCAGAAAGCAGGAATGAGAATGAAAGAGAGATTAATTTAGTTTTAGGAATTGGCTCACACAGTTGCAGGGACTAGCAAATCAAATCTGCAAAGCAGGCTGGCAACCAAGAAATAAAGGGAAGGGTTGATGTTGCAGCCTTGAGTCCAAGATCTGCAGTATTGAGGCAGAAGCTTTTCTTTAGGAACTAAGGTTTTGCTTGTAAGGCCTTCAGCTGATTAAACAAGAGCAAGACTTACCCACACTGTGGAAGGTGATCTGCTTGGCTCAACATCAGCTGGTTTCAGTATTAAGCACATCTTAAAAATACTTTCACAACACTATCCAAGCTGGTGTTTGACCAAACACCTAGGCAGTGTAGCCTAGCCAAGATAACATGTAAAATTAACCATTACCTCAGCACCTAGCGAAAGGTGACTAAATGTAAATGGACAATTTCTAAAGGGAACAACTACAAACAGAAACAGAGCCCAAGTTCAAGGACTTAGCATTAGGCAATTAATTACCAGAGTTGGTTGCTATTACTTCACTCAGAAATCCAAGTGCCCCTATTCTTTTGGTAATATTTAAAGGGTGTTCTTGACATACAAATTGCATACTTGTTTTTTCTTTTTAGAGTTTGTCAGTTTTTCTTTAGAACTTTAGGTTTGCAGGCATTTCTTGAGTGTCTGCTGTTTCATTAACCTTCTCTGCATCCTAGTGGTATGCTTGTCCTGGGGTTATGAATTGTAGTATGTTAATCCTACCCCGTGCAGTCCCTCCAGGCTCTGTACAGTTTAAAGCTAAATAAATACCACTGCTCTACAGTTGCTGCTCTGCTGCTGCTGTCCCAGTCTGGACTATTCCAGACCCCATCTCATCTGTTAACTTGGTATATCTGGGAGGATCTGCAGGAAGTCTCTGTTTACTCTTTGTGATCTATTATGCACTTTCAGGTTAGTTTACTAATTAAATCCTTTCAGCATGGCTTCGTTTAGTTTTTAGTGTCTCCAATGATAAGCAATTTTATTAAACTAGGGATGACAGTGCCTATGTTATTGAGCAAAGTGGGGCTCATTCACGTGGCACCTTATTGTAAGACCCAACAATTAGTATTGAGAAAAACAGGTCTTTATTTACAGTATTCCAACCCGGGGGTTGCTGTGAGCACTCCTGCTCGGAGCCCTGTTCTCCCATGAGACCCAGAACTTCCCTTGCTCCCCAAAAGGCTATAGACCAAACCAAGCCCAGTAGTTTCCCATCTCTTATCTGTCAGCTCTCTCCTTCAGGATCTGGGGTACATTGTTCTCAGCCTCCATGTAATAGTCCAGGAAAGCATGTGCCTTGTTACACTGGATCATGGTGAGGTCTAGAAAAGGCACTCCTAAGAGAATGTTCTGTCTATTTGTCCCACGTTCCAAGAGTCCAGATAGAGTGCAGTCTACAGGGGAGAGCCCTTGGTGGTCAGAGTCAGCTAGACTCGGCACAATCATAGCAGCAGCGTGCCTGCCTTCTTACCAAATCTTGACCACAAGCTTCATGACTACTTCTTCTCGCATGGCTGCTCCAGCCTGCTGCTCCATCATGCTCCTCTAACATGCTCCTTCCACCATGCTTCTTATCATGGTGGACTGCAGGGCCCTTCTTTCACAGCAGACTTCCTGGGGGCCCTGGAAAGGGCCCTTCTTCCTTCTTTCAAACAGCATGGCCCCTTTCCTTCTGGCTCTTTCCTTTAGGAAAGGCTTGGCTATCCCCTTGTCATTGATATGCAAAGTATCTTGAACAGTAACATGCACCCTTTTACCCTAGCTACCGCAGGCCATAGATATGCAAAGTACCTTATTTCCTTCCCCCATCCCCAAATCCTGGGCTGGGGGGAATTTGGAGATGGATACACTTAGTGGTTTTAAGCACATACACTTTTGGGGTTCAAAGCTTAGGTCTGTCTGGGTTCAAATCCAGACTCCAACACTTAGTAGCCATGTAAACCTACTCAGATTACCCAACTGCTCAGTGGCCCACCTTCTCCCTTTGTAACATGGGGGATATTAAATGTTTTGGCACCATGCTATTGTTGTGAGGCTTAAATGAAATAAGGGTTGGCTATTTTAATTATAAAAGGATTGTCCTGATTGGTGTGGCTCAGTTGGTTAAGCATCACCCTGTAATGCAAAGGGTCAGTGGTTCAATCCCCTGAAAGGGCACATGCCTGGGTTGTGGGTTCGGTCCCCAGTCGGGATGCATGCACGATGCAACTGATTGATGTTTCTCTCTCACGTTGCTATTTCTATCCCTTTCTTCCTCCTTTCCCTTTGCTCTAAAAATAAATCAATCAATACAAAAAAATTTGGCTTTTTTTCTATCCAAAGTAGTATCTCTTTTCAGCATGCAACTTCTAATTCATGTTTTTTTAAGAAACAAGAACTCAGGCCATAAATAATAACTACAACCTCTTTCACCAATTATTTATATTCTCGTATTGTCATGGGATTTTTCCATGAGTAGTTTTCTATATCTGATATAAAATAGATTTGATGAAACAAATTCAGGAGGATCTTGCTATCCCAGTCAAACACAGATAACTCTAGCGGGGCCACCTTTATTGCACTTTGACATAGTTAGCATGGTGCTCAGTTGCTGTTGGGTAAATCACAATGTTATTGAATTGTAGTCTTGATCATTTTTTTAGAGACTTTAGGAAAAATCATTACTGAACTGGTCACCTCTAAGCAAGTCTTAGCCTTTCCGCCCATCCCCAATTTGTGTTGTCCTTCTTGCTGAGATTGCTGTTCTCCAAAAGTTTCCCCACTTAAAATACGTCAGGATCCTCATATCATTATAATGATGTCATTGCTGGTTACAAAATCTTCCGGAAGTCTTTACCTCTGCCTGCCTGCCAGTCAAAGAATGGGTCAATCAGGTTGCTGCCTCCTCTGTGTTACTTCTGTGATTTCCTCCATTTGCCTGACGTTCAGATTCTGACTTTTCTCACTCTTTTTTGTCAAGCTTGAGTTCATTAAGTAAAAGCTGAGATACTATATAGTTTCCTAAATAACCCAAGAGAAGATTTGGCATAATTGATAACCACTCTGATATATTCGCAGGCTCCTCTTGCTAATGGAACTTTGAGGAATAACTGTAAATGAACCGTGTTCCTCCCCATTTTTGGATTTCACTGAATAAAGCCTAGATTTGGTTCTATCTTGTTTTTGTTTCTTTCACATGTGTTTATGCCCCACTAGGTAAAGTAGGAGGGTGGGCTTCATCTGGATGCATATCACCTCACAGAGGCAGTAATTGAACCTCAAACAATAGTCTCGTCTCTGAGGAGTGTTAAAACCAGGCTAGTTCTTGGTTCCCATGGAAGGTAATGTCCCATCTGTTGACTGTGAACTATGGCAATGCAAACTTCCACAACAGTCAGAGTAGGGGATCTGAGGCATTTGTAACTCCTATGGAAAGAGCCATTCCGAGTTTTTACCTAGGATTGCTCTCCCTGCCCGCACCTGGGCAGGCTCAACAAAGAGTGGAGGTTGATCTTTGTTCCCTGACCTTTGAGGACAGGGGCTGCAGTTGCAGTTTGCAGCTGATCTTTGGCAAGTTAAAGCAGCTTCCAAACACTCTGCAGTGTTGTGACAGATTCTGCTGAAGGCTGCCTAGCTTCCCAGCTCCCTGCTCAGGCGTACTGAAGAACTTCCTGCTACAGTTTTTGACAGCCATTTGATAACATAATTATAAACTCTCATGGATTTGGAGCAAACCCTATTCAAACCTTTCTGGTACCTCCAGGCCAGCAGTCTTGAACTTGGGAGTGTCTGCAGTAAATTTACAGGTAAGAGGAAGAGGTTTGAGCCTAGTGTCACCAAGATGGGTCGGGTGCCAATTTGGCAGAAATTTGTCCAAAGCTTTGTATGAATGAATAAAGAATTGAGTATCTTAGAGCCTATTGACCATTCCCAAGAAAAGCCAAGAACACTGATTTTGATGTTATTCTGGTAATTTTCACAAGCTAGGACAAGCATACCAAACATGTATGATAGGAAAGAGTTAAAAAAAATTCTCAACACCTTCTACTGCCTCTGCAAGCCAGAGGCCAAGGGAAAATGCCCGGCACAAACACACACATTTCAGCAAGGAACCTGTTTTGCAAGTTTTGCCGGTAAAAAAGTAAGAAGGGGTTGCTTGAGAGCAGAGTAGAAATAGAAAGCCTTAGAAGTATTGATGGAAGGTTTTTTAAAACCTACATTTTCAACGTAACTTTATCCTTCAAAGAGAGGCACATGTGCCACTGTAGATTTTCCTTCGACTGATGAAGTGCATTGTTAGACAGGGAGGGGCAGATTAATGAATGTCTATAATTTTGATCATTGTTTTGTACAAAACAGATCAGGCTTTGAAAATGAAGCCATCATTCTTAGCTAAGTTTTTGCCAACGGCACAAATTATACTGTGCGGAGATCCAAAGCCCCTAAAAAGGTTTCATTAATGAACAATTTCAGACGATTGTTTAAGTCTGCCTGACAGGTACTGTTGGCACGTAGACAGGTGGGGTTAGGGTTTCCATGGAGATTTATGATGTCATGCTTGAAAGAGCATGTCAAGACAGCCAATTTAGCAAGTAGCTACTCAAAAAGTCCTATAGGCTAGAAGTGGGTTTTATGCAAATGACAGGAGTTTCACAGGGAAAAAACAGCAAAAGAAAACAGTAGCAAGACATGGAGGGGGGTTTACCTGACAGCTCCGAAGGATGACCCTGGAATCCATTACAGACGAAACTTCCAGAAGATTTAGATTTTCTACTTTAACTGTTGCCTCACCTGTGGAGTTCTGAATACAGGTAAATATGCATTTTTTTTCTTTTGAGTTGTAGCCAAAAGTTGTTTGGAACGTTGAGGTCTGTTTCTCTGCATTGTTCTCGTGGCAGGAAGAACCGAATCAATAAACACAGCTTTCCCACACAGAATGTTCGTGCTCTGGGGCTGTTTTATTCAGGGCTTTTTTATTGAATGAACTGAGATTTTTGAATAGAGCTGAAAAACAAGTGGCACATTATACATTATGCTGATTATGCCTTGTGAATAGTGCTATAAAAATGCCGTAAAGGTTAGAAGGATGATCTGGAACTTGAGACACTATAGGTATTTGTGGATTATTCCCAGAATTTTTTTTTTCCTTTTTAAACTCTTAGAACAGGCCTAAATTGGGAGTATATGTATTTTTAAAGTATATTTTATTGATTATATTATATACAAGTGTCCCAATTTTTCCCCTTTGCTCCCCTTTTCCTGGTAGCTCCCTTCCCTTTAGCAGTCCTTCCTGCTTAGTTCATGTCCATGGGTCATGTCCATAAGTTCTTTGGCTTCTGCAATTCCTGTACTATTCTTAACATCCCCTTGTCTACTTTTCACCTACCAATGCTTTTTAATCCCAGCACCTTTTACCCTATTCTCCCCCTTCCTCTTCCCAGCTGATAACCCTAGGAAAGATTTCCATAGCTATGGTTCCTGTTCTGGTTGTTTACTTAGTTTATTTTTAGATTCAATTGTTGATAGTTGTGAACTTGTTGCCTTTTTAATGTTTATGGTGTTGATCTTCATCTTTTTCTTACATAAGTTCCTTTAACATTTCATGTAATTATGGCTTGGTAATAAAGAATTCTTTTAGCTTTACCTTGAGGAAGCAATTTACCTGCCCTTCCATTCTAAGTGATAGCTTTGCTGGATAGAGTAATGTAGCATGTAGATCCTTGTTTTTCATTACTTTAAATACTTCTTACCAGTCCCTTCTTGCCTGCAAAGTTTCTTTTGAGAAATCAGCTAATAGTCTTATGGGTACATTTTTGTAGGTAAATCTCTTCTTTCTTCTTTTAACATTTTCTCTTTACCTTTAACCTTTGGCACTTTAATTATGGTGTGTCTTGATGTGGTCCTCTTTGGGTTCAACTTGTTTGGGACTCTTGGTGCTTTCCAGACGTGGACTCATATATCTATTTCCTTTGCCAAATTAGGGACGTTTTCTTTCATTATTTTTTCAAAAAAGTTTTTAATTCCTTGCTTTCCCTCTTCTTCTGACACTCCTATGATTCGTATGTTGGCACGTTTGGAGATGTCCCAGAGTTGTCTTACACTATCCTCATTTTTTTCAATCCTTGTTTCTTCTTTCTGTTCTGGTTGACTGTTTATTTCTTTCTATGTTTCAAATTGTTGATTTGAATCCTGGCTTCCTTCCCCTAAGGTTGGTTCTTTGCAGGTTTTTCTTTATTTTACTATTACTCCATTTATTAAAGGAATGAATTAAGTGTAACTTTCATTTATTCCTTTATGTTATTGCCATCCTCAGTGAGTTCTTTGAGCATCCTGACCACCAGTATTTTCAATTCTGCATGTGATAGTTTGGCTATCTCCAGTTTTGTTCCTAGAGTTTTGTTCTGTTCTTTCACTTGGGCCATATTTCTTTGTCTTCTCAGTTTGGCAGCCTCCTGGTGTTTGTTTCTGTGTATTAGGTAGAACTGCTTTGATTCTGTAAAAGACACTCATCTAGATGAATGTGACATCTTTAAATCCTTGGTTGTCAAACCTCCATACAGTTCAATATTCTGACAGATCTGGGTGTTATTTGTTTTGAGATTTAGTTGTAATTCTTTTTGTGGTTGCACAAGAAGGCAAAGTGTGTCTACTTATATCTCCATCTTGACCAGAGTCTTACAGTATATGTATTTCTTATTTTCAAGCTTTAAAAGGCTAAAGATAAAACACATGGAGTATTACAAAAACAGGCATTTTTATGGCTGCTGCACTTTTATGCTGTGTGTGTCTGTATACTTTTCTCAGAGAAGCATTTTTTGAGACATTAGAAGTTTTGGACTTAAGAGAGAAAGTACTTTGTGCATTCTAAGAAGGCAGATAAAGGTTTCTGGAGTGGGGACAATGATTAATAAAGGTAGTTTTTTTAAAGCATTGCTTTAGAAAGGAAACCTCGCTTTGGTGGTGGTACAGGTTTTCTGTTTGCATCAGTTACTAGTAAGACTGAGTAAACAGTCTTGCCAGCGATATGGATGTGATAAAAATTGCTAAAGGTAGCTGTATATCTGCAAAGTTGACATAAAGGGGTTAGTTTGGGGACATCAGGCTGTGATGTGAGTAGTGAGGCCCACCAAACTTAAAAAGAAATGAAAAGCATATTTACTTCTTTTGCATATTGGATAAGGAGAAAGCACAGGGTTGAGCATTTAAAGATACCTGTGAAATGGGAATTTGGGCTTTTGAAACCAAAACTATTTAGGAGCAAATGGGCAGCCATTAAAATATTTTTAAGACTTCCTAACGTGTAAGAATTTAAACCTCCTGAAACTAGTGTCAGATGGAATAATTTGTACTCAGGTTGTTGTGTTACCATGGCGATTGCAGAACAATTGAGTGACAAAAGAACGACCCCCTCACAGAGGAATGCCTGGGTTTTGACTCTGGGCTTCACCACTAGCCAGTGTAACTTTGGGAAAGTAAATTAATGTCTTAAAGCCCAGGTTTTCTCCTCCATAAAATCGGGGCAGTGGTAGTGGTGCTGTGAGAATGTATTGACAAAATCTTTGTAGTACATGTCTCAGCATTCATGCTCCACATGTTAGCAATGGCTTTGGTTTACTACTCATGTGGCACTGGGCTGTATAATGAGCTTTCACATCTTTATCTAATCATTGTAACAGTCCAGTAAAATTAGCAGACTCTTTTTTTTTTAATCCTCACCTGAGGATATGTTTATTGCTTTTAGAGAAAGAGGAAGGGGGGCAGGTAGGGGGGGAAGGGGGGGGTAGAAAGAAAGAGAGGGAGAGAGAGAAAGGGAGACAGACAGACAGACAGACTGACATTGATGTGGCTGTGAGAGAGAAGCATAGGTTAGTTGCCTCCCGTATGTGCCCTGACTGGGGATTCGACCTGCAACCTTCTGGTGTATGGGACGATGCTCCAATCAGCTGAGCCACCCAGCCGGGGCTAGCAAAATCTTTTTGTTCCCCCTTTACAGATGAAGAAACAGTTGACCTTGAGAGGTATTGAAATATGCAACACAATACACTACCCTTCTATATTTCCTGCTGGTTTTTTGCCTTATTTTAAGGGTCTAGAATAAAATGAATGTGTTACTGAAATAACTCCCATCAGCAATGACTATTCTGTAAATTAATTAAAATACAAAATATTAAGTGTGTCAAAGGAGTTGAGATATTCATGGTTTTACATTAATTATGTCTGTGACACTTCCTCTACGTAGGCTGTGGAAGTGGGATTAATTTGCTTTTTTGTGGCACCTATAGATAGGAGCTTGAGTTACTTCACAGTCTTATAATTTTTAACTCTTACCTGCCTCTGATGCTTCTTGGTCCTGCAAGAATAGTTGGGTATACCTATTACAGGTATCCTGACCAGTAAACTGAGTCCCCAAGTGCCATGGGAATCACCACAGAAAGTAAGAGGTTGGGCACACTGTCTTTTCCCCTTTTATATTCTAGATGTGGGCACCTCCTCCTGTGTCTACATCGCAGATCAAAATAACCCATTATTATGTACTATATCCATTGTGTATAAGAGACATATTTTTTTCATTGTGTTATTTTTAGCAGCAGTGTTTCTAGCCAGGGAAAACACTCTATTCATTCCAGAATTTTCCTTATTACTACTTCTTCAATTTTTCCAATTTTCCCACCTCAGACTATTCAGAATTATTCAGATTCCATACCCTTGGAAGAAGGCTCTTAGAAGCAATATTGGATAGGTTCATTGAGTGGACTTCTAAAGGTGTTCTGATCCATGAACTGCTGAGGCTGAACTTATTCTGTCCCAGATACTGTATAAATTAATTAAATGTGGTGGTAAGAATGGCATTAGCTGCCTTGGGGACTGCAATTACCATCACTAGTTTGGGGCACTGGAAAACACTCTGGTTATCTGAAGGACAAAATCTATGTGTCTAAAGCAAATATTTCATTCATAACTTCCATTCCAATTATGAACCGCAAGGCAGCAAGTTTGTAGTAGAAAATTATGGAATCAAGCAACGATAGGGTGCCAAAATTCCAAATGGGTTCAGAATCACCAATGAATATTCTTACACTTTTTTTTTAACCCACAGACCCTGCTTCAGAAGTACATTAAAGCTTTTTATTATATTTAATTGTTGTATTGTTAACAGATGATCTGTTGACTAATAAGTGGTGATTGCATCTAGAAGTCTGTTTTGTGACTAGCAGAGTTTACTGAAGGTCTGTTGAATTAAAAGCACCAGGCGCACAGTGATTCCAGGGCCAGATTGTCTGCATTTAATCCTGCCTCTCTTACTTACTAGTAGCACAGCTTTTCCATTGAAGAACATATGTAGGTCTGGTCATATTCCAAATATAATGTAGAATCAAAATGTAAAAAGCCTCTGTGTAACAGAATTAGTGGTTTCTGAATACTATATTTTTCTCTTTTAAAAACTCTGGAATTTCCACAGACATGATTTCTTCAGAAAGCAAGGCACTAAAATCTCCCAGCACAAGAACTGCGTTGGCACTTCCTCTGGGGCAGTCAGTCAGGGTGCTCTGAGTGGGAGGGAAGTGCTTTCCAAAAGTGGTTCACAATTCAGGGCCCTGTTGTTACTGTTCATCAATTTAACATGACCAGAAATACTCCTGTTTTAGGCCCTGGCTGGTGGCATAGTGGATAAGGTGTCGGCCTGCAACACCAAAGATCACTGGTTCCATCCCCAGAGAGGGCACATAACCAGGTTGCAAGCCAGGTCCCCAGCCAGGTCGGTAGCTGGAGGCAGGTGAAAGGCAACCATACATAGCTGTCCCCCTCCCTCTCTGCTTCTCTCCCTTCCCCTCTCTCTGAAAATAATAAATAAAATCTTTACCAAAAAATAAATAAGTAAAAATTAAAAAAAAAAAAAAAAAGAAATACTCTTGTTTTGAATCTGATGGGGAGTCATTTGCAAAATCCATTTTCAAAACACAAGTCATCTGGGAGAATGGTGTCGGCCCTGACTATGTTGCTCTTCAGATGTGTGGCCTCTGACGGGCTGAGCAGGTCAAGCTACAACATGCGCTGCTCCTCTAGCTGTCGAGCTTGACATCAGCTTTTATGCTCCTAACCTTTTCTTTTTTCTAAGCAGTGGAAGATAAAATTCCTTTGGCCACCTGAGTTGGGTACTTGTTATTATGAACTGTAAAGTGTGATGACCATAGTGTGCCTGTAAATTTGGCTGTTTAGTATTTCGGGGTGGAACCTCCTCAGAGGTCATTTTAATATCAGTTACCTTTTTGCAAACCTCCCAGCTTTTGCAGTTAACTTGTTCACATTGATGAGAGAACATGTGGGGAGAATGAATTATTTTTTTCTGGTGGCATAATACCAAGGTAGGCAGGATTCTGAGGTTACTAAATCTATTTCTTATAAAACCAAAATGACAAATTTTCCTTGATCTCTGATGACAGTTTTGACATCTAGGCAACTGGAAACCTTAGGAGCTCTGGCTGTGGTGGAAACGGTGGAATTCAGGACAACCTTAGTTAGGAAGGGACCCAGAAGAGACAAAGGACAGAGGCAGCTTTATACTAAAGAGAGGACCTCTCCTACTTTTGCAACAGATGACAGATTTACAGGCACCAGAAAGAATTGTGAACTGCTTATTTGTATGAGTAACAAGTGCAAAAATAAAATATTGCCCAGGAGTAGAAATCCTTCTCGAGAGACCTCACAGAAGGGAATGGACAGCAGACTTTGGCTGATGGCACGAGGGCGGTCAGTCCACAGGGGAGGCATCTGGGAGCATCGGGGGCCTCTTCCAGCCCCAGGCACTTGGTGGTGGTTTCACTTCCCCACCATGCGTGCCATTGCCTGGTACTCTTCACTCCCAGTCCCATCCACCTGGGTTAGTAAATGCAGATGACCACGTTGGCCCCCACAGCTCCGTGGGTGGGACTGTCCTCAGAGCTGTGGGCCTGCCACGCCTGGTTGCCCTTTTCTGTGCTCTGCTTGGATGGCACAGGAGGGTGCAAAGACTCCATCCCAGGTATGCTGCTGGCCCAACGGTGGCACTATAACTGTTCAGACAGCACTTTCCTTGGGCTTAATACTTTACTCTCAGAAGTGAAGCAGGCTGCTGCCTCCCACATGTTTCGGAATGGCCAAGAAAGCAGAGATCCAAATGAGCCATTGGTCATTTGACGTGAAGAATGTTTGTAAATACCCCTGAGAATGTCACATGGATGTCAGCTCGTGTTCGTAGCAGTTATTACATGTGTACTGTTCCAGCGGAACAATTCTGTTTTATTCATCTGTTTGAATTTTGCTCAAGGAAGGGTTACATGTGCTTTCTTCATCTTTAACTTTATTTGAATCCATTTTTAGTTTTAAGGCTGCAGAAGAAAGCAACTCCAATGAATTGCCTCATTAAGGAAAATTTCCTGTTTCTCCTTTGTGGACCATGTATGCTAGTGTGTGTGTGTGCATGGATGTCTGTGTTTTTGATGATTAGAATAGCACAAATTCTGACTTAAAACTATTCTTTCAGAGCAATTATAGTAGTGGCCCCATAATTAACTCTACCTTTTTCTTTTCTTTTTTTTTTCAATGTATGGTTGCGTTTCACCTGCCTCCAGCCACAGACCTGACTGGAGACCTGGCTTGCAACCTGGTTATGTGCCCTGGCTGGGGAATCGAACCTGTGACTGTTAGGTTCACAGGCCAGCGCCTTATCCATTGTGCTACCAGCCAGGGCCAACTCTACCTTTTTTAAATGCTGCTCTGATTACTTTGTTTTTTTTCCCTTCTGTTATGAGCACAACCACAATGACCTGTGTAACTGTGCACATATCAGTGAATCTGAAGGATTCAGTTTTTTAAAAAATTAAAGGTATTAGACTATACTGCTCTGTAAATTATACTGCTTTATTTAATATAACTTGGTTACGTGTCCATACCTGCACGTGGGGTCCATTTCATATACTGTCATAACTGCAGTGGACTATATAATCTGGATGTGCCATAACACACCCTCAAACATTCATAGTGACAGAGTAAACTGATAAGTCTTTTGAGAGAAAATGGAGCAAACCTTTTAACACTAGTAATCCTAGCAAACTAGTAGTAAGAGACTAGTAATTTGACATCTAATAATTTGTCCTTCAGATTCACTGGAACAGTCACTTCTATGGAATGAGTACCTCATTTCCAGTCAAGGAATCTTCCCTAAACCAGTTCATTCTAGTCAGGATCCCAATTTTCTAAATAAACACTGTTTGGGGTTCTGAGGATCAGGTGTGTTTTGTTAAATATATTTAAGCTGCCTGAAGTTTTCAACAAAAGCAGTAAATTCACCTTCCCAGGTGGGGCATCTTCTAACCTGTTGTATAAAACACTCACTTGAAGTTCAAGTTTATAACTAAACCTCATCCTTTGCCAAGTTACAGGGATCAGTTTTGAATAAAGAGTACTCAGGCTTTCTATCAAGTCTATAACTAGGATTCAGTTTCCTATATGGAAAAAAAAAAAACCTTTAAATATACAGAATATTCCTATTTGAAAACAACTAATTTTTTTAACAGCAAGGTAGGTCAGGAATAGAATCATAAAATATCTTTTTTGTTTTTAAATATTTTATTCATTATTTTCAGAGAAAAGGGCAGGAAGAGAGGAAGAAAGGGAAACAGCCTTTCACCTGCCTCCCGCTACAGACCTGGCTGGAGACCTGGCTCGCACCCTGATTATGTGCCCTGGCTGGGGAATTGAACCAGCAACCTTTGGGTGTGCCGGCTGGTGCCAATCCACTGAGGCACACCAGCCAGGGTATAAAATAGCTTTTGAAAGAAAAGAGTACTTTTTATTTATTTATTTTTATTATTATTTTTTTAATTAAAATTTTTTATTTTTTTCAGAGAGAGGGGAAGGGAGACAGGCAGAGAGGGAGAGAAACATCAATGTATGGTTGTCTTTCACCTGCCTCCAGCTACGGATCTGGCTGGAGACCTGGCTTGCAACCTGGCTATGTTGCCCTGGCTGGGAATTGAACCAGCGACCTTTGGCAGGCCAGCACCTTATCCACTATGCCACCAGCCAGGGCTGAGAAAAGAATACTTTTTATGCTGTAGAATCATTGAAGAAAGCTTCAAACATTATTTTAACCTCCAACTTCTTTTTAATTCAGATGCACAGAATGCATTTAAACTGTCAGTGTAGTAGTTTGATATATACATTTCTTTTGCACAAACCAGTACGTATTTTTACTGTAATTAGGCTTTTCTTCCTTTCTCGTTCTCACTAGCTACTTTAGAAACTTCACATTTTCCACGGGTACATTCTTGTTCTACTTCATAAAGTATCTCAGTTGTGCAGTTAATTGCAAATATTTGCAAAAGGAAACACATATAAAATAAATGTCTCTGGATGGGGTATTTTGTGAGTAAACATTTGTTTGATGTTCATTGGTAAACCTAAAATGTAATGAAGAATAATTGTGCTTAGAGGAAAAAGGATAGAGTAGTGGTTGTGATGTGCACAAGGAAAGCCGTAATTTAAGTAATCCTGTTCAAGAGAACATAATGACTATAGTCTCAGAGTGATGGCAGGTCACTTCAAGTCTAATTGAACTTCTTCAAAATCATTAGAAAAATAGACCAAGGTTCCTATGGCATAAGGTAAATACAATATTTTTTCCCTCAAATATTAAATATCATTAGCTTTTTAAGACATATACATCCAAGCTTTGGCTGGTGGCACAGTGGATAAGGCGCTGGCCTGCGAACCCAAAGGCCGCTGGTTCAATTCCCAGCCAGGGCAACATAGCCAGGTTGCAAGCCAGGTCTCCAGCCAGATCCTTAGCTGGAGGCAGGTGAAAGGCAACCATACATTGATGTTTCTCTCCCTCTCTGCCTCTCTCTCTTCCCCTCTCTCGGAAAAATAATAAATAAAATCTTTAAAAAAAAAAAAAAGACATGTACATCCAAATCTCAAATGGCTTAATGTATGGCAACACAATACAATAAAAAATCTCCCTGTATGCATTCAAACCACTGCAAATAAGTACTGGGTTGCCCACAAGTATTATTACTTACTATATGCCTGAAATTTTCACACAGATTTTCTCCTATAGTCCTCTAATAAAACCATACAGATACATATACAAATACATATACATATGGGAACTGAAACTCAGATGTCTTTAAAGACTTAATTTTCTGGGCAATGGGGATTTGAACCCAGCAATTCTGACACAAGCTGGGGTGCATTTTGATGGGATCCCTGAGGTGTTAGCTTTGAAAACGTGTTCATTTTATGAAAGTGGCTTTCCAAACAATTTTAGTACTTAAGGATCAATTTCCTTCTTGTTTCAGTAGTGCCTGCTGTTTTTGGCGTTTCAGTGTTACCCAGAAGGGTGGACTTGGAGAAACTGAGGAGGTCAGAACACCGTGATCAGTTTTGCCGCTTGTTTGCAGTACCTTTGAAATTAAGCCTGGAGCAGGCTTGTCAGGAATGCGCTTATTAAGCAACCTTCTTCCCGGGTTAGAGGAGACACGCTGGGGGCCTCAACCAAATTCCTTCCTCCAGAAACCTGCACTCCCCAAGCAGACCTCTGAAGCTCACCCCAGAGAAAGAGTGCTTGATGATTCCTGCATCTCAGTTCGCAAAACGGTGTTGCTCACACGTTTTGCATAATAATACTCAACACACTCACTCCCATTACCAGTATTTGTTGCTGATATTTTCTTGTGTGATTGTGAAAGTTCTCACTGGAACCGAAGGGACAGGTTGGGCAATTTTCATTGGTAAATTCCTTGTGCCACAAAAGTATATAGGTCAGAGGTTCCAGGCCTGGGGCCAGGTTCTCTAGAAAGGTCTGCACAATGCCTTCTACAATTTTTTTTTAGGTTTTTTATTCATTATTTTCAGACAGAAGGGCAGGGAGGGAGGAAGAAAGGGAAAGAAGCATCAGTGTATGGTTGCCTTTCACCTGCCTTCAGCTAAGGAGCTGACTTGCAACCTGGCTATGTGCCCTAACTGGGGAGTTGAACCATTGACCTTTGGGTTCTCATGCTGGTGCCAATCCACTGAGCTACCAGCCAGGGCTTTACAAGTTTTGATAAGCCACCAAAATTTTGTAGAATCAGAGTATTAAATTAAAATCAAAATGTTTACATTATGAGGGGAGAAATCAGATGATCAGGAAACACTGGCCTCAAATTTCTTTGTTAAAACTTGGAGCAGCTGCCCCACTTAGATGAGGGTCCAGGTTCTCAGGTTCACCACAGCCCCCTACCCCACCTCACATCCATCTCTGTGACCTGCTGACTGCTGCTGGCCCTGCTGTCTTTTGTAGACCTGTAAAGTGCGGTGCTAAGGCGGGAGGAATCAGCCTTTGTTGTTGTAACTTCAGGAACTCACTCAACCACTTACTCTGTACGGTTGTAGGCAAGTCACTTGATCTAAGGAAGTTTCCATTTCTGCAGCCAAGTGGTGTACAAATGGGAGAGAGGGTATGAGTAGTACCTGATCCCATACCTGGCATAGAGCAGATGGTCAAAACATTAGAAGCAACTATCATTGACCCGCAAACAACACAGGGTTAAGGGGCACTGACCTTTTGTGCAGTCAAAAATCCATGTATAACTTTTGGACCCCCCCAAAACTTAACTACTAGTAGCCTACTATTAGTAGGCTGGAAATGTTATCCATAACAGTTGATTAACACATATTGTGTATATTATATGTATTATATACTGTATTCTTACAATAAAGTAAGCTAGAAAAAAGATATGTTATTAAAGAAACCATAGAGAAGAGAAAATACATTTACAGTATTTACTGGAAAAAAGTTCATATTAATGGACCCATGCAGTTCAAACCTGTATTGTTCAAAGATCAACAGTACAATGGAAACATTTCACAAAACATTCGGTGAGAAAGAATCAGTGCCTACCAACCAGGGTCATCCAAGGTGGGGGGGACCTTGCAGCTGCTACAGAAAACATCTTGTCTTTATGGAGAAGGACTCTAAAGCCAGGGAAGTTCACTAATCCAAGATTACTCACTTCAGGGCAAAGAGGTCAGTAGTTTTCAAACAATCCACGAAAAGGCCTCAGAGTGGAGTTGGAGGATTAAGTAGGTAAAAGTGCTTCTTCAGTTATTAAAATTCAGAAAAAGGTTATTTTGATTAGCATGAAGATAGTACGGCTATCTATGATCATTGGATTTAGAAAGAATGAACTCTCATTCATTCAGTCATTCATTCCTCGCTGAGTTTCTAGTTTAGACAGACCCAGCACTTAGCACTGGGAACAGTACTGGGCAAGACACAAGGCCATTGTCTTCAAAGAGCTTAGTATCTAATGTGAAAGGTGGAGGAGAAAACTCATGTTGAGATGACTTCAGATTGAAATAAGTACCATGAAGGAAATAAAGAAGGCATGAAAATGAGCCAGTTCCCTACTACACAGCCAGGAGAGACATAGAAGCCCAGGACCCCAAGACAGAGAGGGGCTTATCTGTTTAAGGACCCAGGTGACCTAGGAGAGGTAGCTGGGGACTTAGTAGGCCACCATAAGGAGTTTGGATTTTTTCTTAGTGTAGTGCAAAATATTTTAGGCAGAAGAGTGATAGAATATTTTTAGTTTTTGTTCCAACACTAATTGTATGGAAGCCCTTTTTGGATAGGGTTGGGGGTGTACTTTTAACTAAGCTGGTCTCCCCTCCCTCCATCTCTGTGACTGTCCCCAAAGGACCCTTTGGCACTCCAGGGCTTTACTTAGCACTCTCTGAAGACTCCAAATGGAGGAAGTTTATAGACTCCTGAGGATCTGCAACTTGCCCACTTAGGGTCTTGTGCCTGGTATCCAGAAATACAGTCCTGTGTTCTTGTTATTAACCCAAAGGCTGAATGCTGGTATTTCTTTGCTTATTTGCTTCTTAATTCTCAACACTTTTATTGGGTCTTATGTACTCAGAGTGTCCATGCTTACGTCACTAAAATTTTTACTGTCAACCACAATAAAGGGTATAAACTGATACAGTATTATGTGAAATGGGATACACCTGTCATCACCCCTGAATTGGGGTTGTCCCAATGACGTTATGTGACATCTAACCTTTGGATATCAATTGGAAAAAGAAATCTTTAGTTCATATTTCAGTCCAACCCACTGTTTCATTTTTTGTTTAGTGATAATTGATGTGAGGTATGATAATCAACTGTTGAACCCACTTGCTTTGACATGGAGGCCACTGGCTGCTCCTGGCTCAGGCCGGGCTCTTGGGGCATTCTCCACTAAGGTTGGCTAAACACCGACTGCAGTGTACACTAGGCAAGTCCCACTGGCATCCTTAATACCACATATTGTTCACTTTGGGCTTGATGGTAAAAACTGGAAAATTATGGAAATGCTGGAAAGGCCAGTAGATTATAGTCATTCCATAGCTGAGGAAACAGCCCCAGAGAAATGATGGGACTTGGGTCAGCTGTGTAGGTTGTGAGGAGGGTTAGAGTGAGCTTGGGGTCCAGGTCTCTAAGCCCATGGGACTCTTGCATACCAGCCTGTGTTCTTTGGACATTGCTCTGAAGCTGAGCGGGTGGGGATAAGTGGCACAGATCATGCTGTTGGGAAACGGGGGCATGTCCTTTGGGGTGGCTCTTGGGGTAGCATTTGTATGTTACAGCCTCTTTCTTCATTCAGTTGTTCTAGAAGATCCAGCCTAGTGGGTTTTGACAGGTAGGCCACAGATGAAATATACCATGACTGCACTGCCTTTCAGGAGGAAGCTGTTTTATTAAACACTGATGGTGAGATTGTTGGCAATTTAGGCTTTGCCTAATGATGGTAGGGATGCAATAGATACATTTTTTGACAGGAACAAAGTAAAGGTCTGTGTTAAATGTGATCATAAACTGGTCAGATGTGTGCTGATGAACTTGAAATGGCCCCATCCCCCTCCATTCAATGCTAATTTTCTTGACAGTGTGGTGTGCGGGCCAAACCCCTTTGGCCAAGAGAGCTGTATGGAAAAGAGGCACTTTCTTGTCTTCTCTTTGGTGTCCACATCCGGATTTACCTAAACCCCACCCCAGCTGCATGTGCGAAGCAGTGAAAAACCGGTATTTTCTATCGTGAATCATGCTTCATGCCCTGGGCCCTTGTTGGACAGGGTGTGCCAGGCCAGCTTGGGGAAGTTGGGGCACAGCGGAGGGCGAGCTGAGTGTGGAGGGGGCAGTGCCTACGGCTTCTGGACCAGGCAGGCAGGTGGCTGCTGATGTCTGCCTGTGGATCTGGACATGGAGCCTGCGTGTCTTCCTGAAGATCGGCCAAGAAAGGAAGGAGGCTTCCTGAGTTTCTGCTGTCAGGGGCACTGTGCTGCAGCAGACAGGAGTGAGGTAGAGAAGTGGGGCAATCGGGGGGTCGCCACGCCTCTGCCATGTAATGCCTTCCCGACTAGCTGGGCAGCTCACCCAGACTGAGCTGTTCCTGGCCAGGGATTGCAGGCAAGAGCAGGAGAGGGTCCTGGGTCACGTGGTTTCTTTTCAGTTAAATTGAGCTTTGGTGCATAGCAGTTAAACCTTGTCTAACGATGATTAAGTTGTTTTTGTTTACTCTGAAAAATCTCTTCATTTTCTGTACAAGGGCAGGGACTGTTCTTGATTATTCAGAATGTCTCCAGGTAAAATGTAATCCATCCTACCTTGCTGGACTGTGGATGAGGCAGTTTGGGGGATTCTGGTTTGCAAATGACACACAGATTAGAAATCTGAGTGCTTCCAGTTAAGAACTTTCTCAGACACCGAAAAGAAAAAGCTGTTTTTCCTTCTTTCTGTCTCTCCCTTTGGTTCAACTGTAGCACTTCAGTGAAGAGTCTCTTAAAACATGCATGACTGCTTCTGAACTGGTCTGAATCACCTTTTCAAAGCTCAAGGATGTCTGGCATGTTGCATCTTGTTCCTTCCTGACTTAACTCTACTCGCAGACACTGTGGATCTGCCTCCGGGGCCCGCGCAGCATGGAGAGTAGAAATCTTGCCTCTTCAGGTGCCGGAGAAGTAACCTGACCAGCATTCTTTCCATGAGGAAAATGTTTTCAGACAGTGGAGGCTGGAGGTTCATAAAAAGAAAAATAGAAAAGCTTCAAAAATGAGAAATCCTAATACGGGGATTCGTTTGATGAGTTTTGTACCTGGTCTGTCATTTCACGTGCCTGACGTCCCATGCCAGAATGGAGATTGTTCTGAAAAGAACCTTTAGGAAGAAATATATCGCATTTACTGAGTTTGCTGAAGGAACAGAAAGGGGGAAATATGAATTTTCTAGAAGGAACTGGACCAGTGGTGCTTTATAAAGGTCTGAGTTTTAAATTTTACTAGAAATGATTGGCAGTCTGAGGATTTTGTTGTGTGTGTGAGAACTGGAACATTTTGGTTCATATACCTGCTGCTCTTAGCCATGGAGGTTGGCCTGGGGAGCCCCCTTCAGACATCTTTGGTCTAAGGGGACACCAAACTGGCCACAGAAAGGCCAGGAGTTGAAGTGTAGGATGTTGTGTGAGTGGAAAATAACTCCAGGTCATAGATAGGAGAAAATAGATGCTAATCATTTATATAGAGAAGAGGAGAAAGGCCCAGGTATCAAAGATTGTAAAATTTGGACTGAGCAAAGCAAAGGGGTTTGGGTATTCATAAATGTAGTTAACCAAGTTGATCAGAAACAGTTTTTCAGAGATGGTGTGAGTGGAGTGTGGCAACGATTAAAATCCGTAGTCATGGTGTTGGTGGCAGGATTGGAAGGATAGGGCGATGACTTCTACGTGGAGGCTTTCATTCTGCCAAAATAGAGGATTTAAGAGTATTCCATTTTGGAGAGGCCCCTTCAGTTTCTATCTGTCTTTCTAATAGCTTTTTAAAACTTGGGTGCATGGGGAAATGGAAAGGAAGCTGTAGTTTATTGGAGAAGTGGCTGGCAAGAAGTGACAAGCATATTCTGAGGGAGGATATGCCTGGGCGGGAGGGGTCTTGGAACCACACTCTGCATTCCCCTGAGCCCATCAGAGCGGGTTCATACAGGTTCCCCAAGCATGGGAGTGTAGCCCAGACATAGGAACTTCTCTCCCGTTTTCTTCTTCTCTTCTCAAACCCAGGTCAAACTGGGCCCCTGATTCCGTTACCGAGTCCCAAGACCCCTGTATCATTGAGTTCCCACCTAGGCTTCTCAGTCTTATCTGAGAATCAACTTGCGCAGGTGAAAGTCTAACTTAGAGAATCAAAGAACATAGGAGCTGAAATCCAGTCACCCTCTGCAAATGACACATGAGGTCAGTGAATTTGGAAAGTTTGGGTTCCTTATTCAGGCTTCCAGGCAATAGCCCCTCCCCCACCTTCAGCAAATGACCTTTCTTGAGGAAGAGCAGATAACTTAGGGGCCCCAGGGGGCTTGGGCTCATATCCTGATGTGTCCCCTCTGCCCCAGTGTCCTGATTTTCGTTAGGATCTGACTTGATTCCTTCCCTGCTCCCTGACTCATCTTCTGAAGCTGCTTTTCCTTCAGCGGCCACCCAAGGTAGCACAGAGTAGCTGAGCGACAGTCCCTGCCCGGGAGCACGTTTCCCAGTGCTCATGCATCACTCTGTGGAAAATTGGTGGTGAGTGTGTATAGCAGTCCTTCCCTTACCTGCGGGTTTGCTTTCTGTGGTTTCAGTTACCTATGATCAACCATGGTCTGAAAGTATTAAATGAAAAATCAACTATTCATATGTTTGAAACTGTGCACCATTCTGAGTCTCTTCCACCTGGGACTGAATCATCCCTGGGGCCAGTGTATCAAGTAACTTTTTTTTTTTTTTAATTTTATTGTTGTTGTATTACATCCATCCTCTTTTTGCTCCTCTCCTATCCCCCTTCCCACCCACCCATTCCTCCTAAAGTCAATCCCACTTGTTGTCCATGTCCATGGTTTCAAGTAACTCTTATTTTACCTACTAATTACCCCCAAACCATTTACACAACTTATTACATTATTGTTGTTATTGTTTTATTATGAGCTATTGTTGTTAACCTCTTACTGCACCTGATGTATAAATTGAACTTTGTCATAAGTATGTATGTATAGGAAAAAAACATAAGTATATATAGGGTTTAGTACTAGCCATGATTTCAGATGCCCACATAGGGTCCTGGAATGTATTCCTCACAGATGTGGGGCACTACGGTACTATATGGTAAGTATCACTGGCCATACAGATTTCTGGTTGGGGAAAGAAAAGTTGTGTAGATAAAAGGGAGAATGTCATATTTGATTATTTATTGTGTTCTCCAAACTCCAAGTGTAGAGCTACACACACAGACATACAGTACATGTACATATAATGGGACAGGATATTTGCATTCTTCACTGTTTTTGAAATCTGGGGCTGCTAGGCCAGGTAGCTCAGTTGTCCCCATACAGCAAAGTGATGGATGGGTTCAGTCCCCAGTGAGGACACATGCAATCATGAAACAACCAATGAATGCATAAATAAATGGAACAAATGGATGTTTCTGTCTTTTTCTGTCCCTCTCCTTCTCTTAAGTTAGTAAACAAAAAATAAAAAGACAAAATCTGAGGCAAAAAATGGTTGTGCTCTATGAAAAAGCAAATTTGTGAAAGGTTCAGGCTGGGAATGGGGACCTGCGACTTAGGGTATAGTCTGTTGAAGTTAAGTGTTAGGTGGACTAATAATACTAGGGGTGCAAACAGTGCGAAGAAGCAGTTCCTGTCACCCAGGGCCTTAAGCTCTAATGAGCCTATAGCTGCCTATCAGTTCTGTGGCATCCATCACAAAGATGATAGCTTTCCATTAAGCTATTTTTCTCGAAAGCCCAGGGCTCAAGGGCAGCTCTCTCAAGGTGAACCACTGTCTGATTCTAGCAGATGTGCATGAGGGGAAGTTAAGCTGCGTCTTCCCTGTTCAATTGCGATGAGATTCTAACTAAAGCCAGAAATCACTGGACTGTGTTTGCAGCAGAGTCTGGTAATTTTTAAAAATAGAGCGATCTGTCTCTGTGTCTGTGTTGGTGGACATTTCTTTCAAAAGAAAAATAAGGGTGCAGGATTTTTACAAATTAAACATTGGCAGTTTCTCAGTCTTTCCTCACTGAAAGCTTGGAATTACCCTAATAGGAAATTGGTTAAAACACTTAGCATTGAAAATGGGCCTTATGTGGGGGTCCCTTGTGGAAAGTCCTTTAGTCTGAAATTGACCTCTGCATTTCCCTCACTCCCTTCCTCTGGGAATCGTTGAAGGTGGCAGATTCACAGGGGAGCCTAGTGGTGGGCCCATTGCTGGGGTCTCACCTCCAATCACCTGTAGAGAGGTCACTTTCAGGCTGATACTGTATATGTTCTTCATGCTTCTCACTCCCGTTGACCCTTTTTTCCCAGAAGGGGGAAGAGGAGGGTGTGACAGGAAATACAAATGAACTCCCTCTTCCTTTATTGCCCTCCAGGCCCAACTCCCAACACACACACACACACACACACACACCCTCCCCCCCAACCCCTACCCTCAAGGTTGAAATTCTTTCTGTAATGAAACTGGATTCTGAAAGACCAAACCATTCTTGCTTGGTCTAGGGACATTCCCTGGGTTTGGTTTTCTGACTTGTAAGGAAACAGACCTGGCTTGCAACCTGGTTATGGTGCCCTGGCTGGGAATCGAACCAGTAACCTTTGGGTTTGGAAGTTGGCACCTTATCCATTATTTTATTATTTTTTTAAACCTAATCTACAGGACTGTCATGAGGAAAGGTGAAATAATAATCGAGTCATAATATTGGAAGTGGAGGGTTCAATGCTCCTTTATAGAAGAGACCTAGTTACAGAGCTATATGAAGTAAGAGTGTAATGTTAGTTGTAGGTAGTGGGTTCTCTCAATATCACAAAAACATGTATCCATGCCTTTCTGCTATTGTACGTGTCATTCCCTAAATGACTGTTGCTATAAAAGTTTATCTTTTCAATTTCCGTAAGGAATTTGGCACTTCCCTTCTAAATAGTCCTGCAGAAGGGCATTTAATCTGCAGTTTAGCTGATTAACAGAGCTGTGATTTTTCTGTCTTTTTAAAAATGAGAAATGGGTCTTGAGTTCTAGTTATGTATTTGGGACCTAGTGAGCACTCCTCTCCTAGGCGGTGACAATGGTGAGGGGATGACTGGGGGGATGGCATGTGAGGGAACACGTTCCCCAGGGCTGAGGGTAGACAGGCTTAAGGAGGGACTCCCTGAGGTGTATAACAGGGTTAGGAAGAAGACGCCTCTGTGGTGGTTATCTCAGAAGGGAGCAGGTTGTGGAGGAGAGTGGGAGACTGTCTTTGAAGAGGGATGGGTGGGGTTGGAAAGAACGAGGTGGAGTTGCTGTGTGTCAGGTTGGTCACTTTAGCCAGGACTCTGTGGACAGACTTGGAGCAGTGACTGGGATGAACTGCAGGTCTTTTGCCATGTGTATTGTCCGGGAAGGACATTTGCTTGAGCTGAGCCATGGGAAAAATCTAAATTTAGAGGCCTGAGCTCTTTCCAGCAGCTGAGCCAAGACACAGTAGACAGAATGGTTTGGCCTTTGAAAATTCAGTTTCTGACATACAAAGATCCAGTTTCATAGAAGAAAAAAACCTCCTCAACTCTGTGTGTATATGGAAAAGAAAGTTGACCAAAAAAAAGGTTCATTTTAATGGACTGGATCTATAGTTCAATGTTTTGTCCAATTTTAGTTGCCTCAGAGGATTAGGAGGGAAAGGGGGCGGACAAATGGTCATGGGATAGAAAGAATTGGGATGTTATTGAAAACAGGGCTGCCAGTGATGCATTTGTTGTCTGGTAGTTGACTAAGGACTACTCTGAAGAGGATTCAGATGTCATTTCACATGTCTGTAGTGAGCCACACAAGGAGGAAAAGGCTTTAAGGCAAAAACACCGCTGGATCAAATTGCGAGAATCATGTGATAAAGCATTGGCTTATGTCACCATCTAAGTAGGTAGGTTGTTGCCATTTTAGAGGCTGGATGATTATCTCTTAATTATTTGTGGGAGTCCCAATTTAAAGTGCTAGGGAAAGTGGGAGTTTTTTGAGGTTTTCTTAAACATCAAATCCCATATTAAAGTCCTGTTGAGTAACCGTGGTATCATGGACAGGGGCCAAGGTCCACTCACATGTAACACGGGCCCAGTGGGGAAGCTCTTCTGTCTGTGTCTTGGCACTTCTTCCTGCTGAGATCATCCATTCCAGTCTTCCTGCTTCTCTGCCAGATACACAGGATACGTGAGTGTGTGTGTGCATTCCAGGGCTTTACCCAAAGCCTGGTGAGCTCAGTCAGCCTCCTTCTCTCTCCCTCTCTCCCTCTCTCCTCCCTTTCTTCCTATATATAAATCCACAAGAACGTTAGTATCTATAAGGTTTCCAGTTGTACAACATGAATGACAATTCACTGCAACTCCTGCTTGGTTGTGGCCAGGAAGGAGGTATATCTGTCTGAAGGTAGCTTAGAATCGAAAGTGCAAATGCTAGGCCATTTGCGGGAAAAGGGCTTGAAAATAAAGGTGAGATCATTGTACTGTGCTAAGCTCTTGCAGGAACTGATTGCCTCCTTCTTGGTTTTAGCCCCTTATAGGGGGGTCTCTAATTTCTTAAGGAAGGGACTCTGGGATCTTGAAAGCCAAAACTCACCTTCCCCTTCTGCCATCACTGACTTTTTCTGACTCTCCAAAGGTATTTTAATCTCTTGACACCAAGCAAAGATAAAGGAGCTCTGTTGACTCCCATGTGTGTTTGGGAGACTAACCACTAAGTAAGTGTTCAGGTTTTTCATTTGTTTGCTTATTTGTTTTGGATTTGAGGAGAGCAGCTTTTTTTCTGAGGCCTGCATTGTTGCCAACTGACCTTACCCAACTCAGTGCAGTTATGTTTATATTTTAGGTTATGGGGAGCGTCTAGCATTTTTATTAGGAAAATTTTTTTTTTTTTTAATCCATTGAATATTAGGTTTGGGAGTATTTTAACTTTTGTAGAGAAGTATAGATTTAGTGCTAGATACACTGTCACTTATACACTTCACATCTATGTAACAAGCACAGGGTAATTTTTCTATTTCTGCTCTAAGGAGAATGGACTGTGTAGAATATACATAATCAAGGTCAAAATTGTGTGAGATTGCTTGAAAGTCAGCCCTTCCCTGTTGTTGTTATATTTCTGAGACATGGAGAAGGACAGGAAAAAGAAGCCTTTTCAAAGGCTCTACTGGTAAACACATACCCAAATAGTAAGTTGGGAAGAGGGTGGATAAGATGAAACAAAAGCAGGCAGGTTCAGATTTTATCGGTTTGACACACTTGTGGAAGGAGATGAAAGGTGAAGTTTGTGATCATGTGTGGAACTAGTAACACCAGATTTAGGGTTTAAAAAAAGAAGAAGAAAAGGAAAGCACATACACAAAGGGAGTTGCAGAGAATATTCCAGGAAATCATTGCATTGAGACTGATAACATGTTTCCTTCTTTTCCTTCAAAGATTAGTTTCAGAGAATAGATAGGATAAGAACTTGCATTCTAAAACAATATGGGGAATTTGTAAGGAAGCAAGGAAAGGAACTATGTGACATGGCCTTTATTATCACCAGTTGTGTTGGTCTTAATAATGCAGATATTGGCTATGGCCTTGATCATTTATCTGGACTTGAAGACTTTGTACTTTCATCAGTAATGCTTAGATTGGTCTTCACATGGTTTCAAATGCACCAACATTTCATTCAAGTCAAATAACAATCATCTTGATCACACCACTATGAATGTGCATGGTCCTTTAGAAAACATGAAGAACTCTCTCTTTCTTTTTTTTTTTTTTAAGATTTTTTTTTTATTATTTCCAGAGAGAGAAGGGAAGGGAGAGAGGCAGAGTAAGAGAGAAACATCAATGTATGGTTGCCTTTCACCTTCCTCCAGCAATGGACCTGGCTGGAGACCTGGCTGGCAACCTGGTGAAAAACTCTTCTGTAACTCATAATTTTGTGACCATTATTCTCATGTTAGTGCATTTGTCTTCATCCCACAGTAACATGCACTGCCTGTCCCTTACTGAGCCTTCCTGTTAGCTTTGTTTTTTTATTCAAAGACAAGGTCTGAGCAAACACTCTTTCCTGAAGGAATAGCCAGCTGGAGGAATGAAGGGTGAAGGGACTCCCCCTCCAGGCATAGGCATCTGTTTCCCATCTCAATGCCTTTATCTCTCCTATCATCAGTTTAAAATTTTTTGTTTCCCTTTCTTTTCCTTTTGCCTTCATTCACTGAATAAAGAGATTGTGGGTCTCTATTGTTCTGGAAATTGTGCCTGGCAATGGACCACAGCAGCAACTTGGACAAGATTTCCCTCTTCTGAAGGGGAAATAAAACATTAAGTAATTACAAGGATAGTGAGTGTTAAGAGTAGATAAGGAGTGTTTTTAATGGGGGAACTGACCTAGTCTGTGGGTAGAAGTCAGTAAAGTGTAAATAAGTAAAGTCAGATTGGAAACCAGGGAACTCGAGGATTTATCTTTAGAGAAGAGTAAGGAGAAAGCAATAAAATTCCTAAAGGAAAAGGGCAAAATGCTCCTTCGTTTTATACAGAACCTTGGAGACCACATTATATTCAACTCCAAGACTGTGAATGTATAAAGACTGATCATTTTTTTAAATTGCCCAAATACTTCATCTTTTCTTTTTCTGTTGACCATTGTGCCACTCATTAACTGCTGCTGTGACTGGATGATGGAATCAAAAAAGCCTACAGGTATGCCATTGTGATTATGCGACTAGCTGTAATGGGAGGTGAAAAGTTTAATGAGGTTGACTTATTTATAACTTTGTGTTGGTCCCCTTCTCCTTAAATACAATCAAGAGACTTCTCATGAAGCATCCACTAAGAGCCAGGAATTCATGTATCTGATGGGAACATCAAGATGAATAGAGACCCCTTGTGTTTTCAGGGACCTCCAGTCTAGAGGCAGAGATGCATATACATCAAATTTGTGGAATAAATTTCCTGCAGGGAATATCTGTAAGGCACTATAGGAACCCCAAGAGGAAAGAGTTCATCCCAGGTGAGGGAACCTGGAAGGACTTCAGAAAGGAGTTACCTGAATTGATTTTAAAACAATAATAAAATGTTAATATAACTAAGTAGTCTTTTTTTTTTTTTTTTAGAGTCTAATTATCTTTGTAGTTAACACTTAATGTAATAATGTGTTAAAGAGGGGAAACGCACCACTTGGAGCAAACCTGTTTTTTTTTTCATCTAGGCATTGTACTTGCCATTGTGGGTCTAGATACAACTTGACATTCTGCTTAGACTGCTTCATGGGTTGCCTAATATTATGAGTTAATGGAGGCTTAAAATTTGGGTGTGGGTTGAATTTTCATTAATCAATTCACATTTACCATAATCTTACATTTAATTAAGGAGACGGTGTGCTTTCTGATTGCCCTGCAATTGGCAGTGGTAGCTCTTCCTTTAACTTGGTTTTTGTGCCCTAAAGCTCCTTTTGCCAGCAGTTAATCATCAGTGCCCTTAGACTAACAGTAAGTTACTAGGGGAGATGCTATTTAAAAAACAACAACAAAAACAAAAATGCTGTCAGTGAATGGAAAGATCCTGGTGCAAATCATTTCTCTCGACTTCATTTAGGTAAAAAGGTCAGATTCCTTATGTTGGCTTTTCATAAAACTGGGAAAGCTAACAAACAGTTCCCCACATACAATATGTCAACAACCTGTTATATTTGACATTATTCAACATGATGTATAAAACTTTGCTATACTTTCCCCCTACCAATTAGTTGACTTGCTAACCTCCTGCCAAGATTTGTCTATTTTAAAAAGGATTACTTTGCTCTGGCTGGTGTGGCTCAGTGGATTGAGCACTGGCCTGTGAACCAGTTTAATTCCCGGTCAGGGCACATGCCTGGTTTGTGGGCTGGGTTCCCCAGTTGGGTGCATGCAAAAGGCAACCAATCAGTGTATTTCTTACACATTAGTGTTTCTCTCTCTGCCTTTCTTTTTCCCTTCCCCTGTCTCTAAAAGCTAAAGAAATAAAATCTTTTTAGTGAGGGAAAAAAGGATTACTTTAAACATTCATCAAAAAGCATACAGAAAATTATACTTTGGCAGAAACATGAAGGCTAATATTTGGGTCTGAGGACCCACCCATTCAGGGTTTATCACCCTGAAAGCAAAATGAAGGGTTGGTTTTATCTCAGAGAAATACTGATTTGGGACAAAAGGCCTTTGGCCTTTGCTCTGTGCAACCCAAGACCATAGAATAGGCTTGAGTATCTCAGAAGTTCTGCCTCCTGTTCAAACAGTGCAGATATATATATATATATATTTAGATTTTATTTGTTTGTTTATTTTAGAGAGAGAGGAAAGTGGGAAGAAAGAGGGAAAGTAGGAAACATTGATATGAGAGAAACATCAGTTGGTTGCCTCCTGTACACACCCCAATGGAAACAGTACTCAAAACCCAAGCAGGTGCCCTGACCAGGAATCAAACCAGTGACCTTTTTGCTTTGTGGACAACGCCCAAGTAACTGAGCCACACTGGTCAAAGCAACCAATGCAGATAATTACCAAGGGGCACTTTTAAGAGTAGCAGAGTGACAAACCATGCCCCACCCCCAAAGACAGGGACTCCATACTATCTGAAGTACTAAATAAATCTCAATTCTGTAGTTCTAAGAGAACGTTCAAGATGTAGAGACCATGAGAAGGACCTTAATCTCTTCCCTCCCATCACATCACCTGCTGTAAGCCCATAACTAGAGCCTGTATGAGCAACAAGTAAAAAAAAAGAGAGAGAGTCTCTTCCACCACAGGTGAGAACAGTAGGTGATGGAAATGGAACTGAAGTCAGATGTCAGATTGCTGAGTCCTGGGTTTAGGTATATCCAAGTCACCGGGCTGGTCTGTTTCCCTAACAAACGCGTTGGCAATGGACAATCCTTAATGCATACATTCTTTGATTTTCAAACAAGAACAATCATCTTAATAAATCTTTTAAGTTTTAAATGATTATATTAGATAAATACCCAAGAATAAGTTTGGTCACTGGTTCTTCTAGCCCTGGGACCCTTGCATGAATTCTGTCCTATGCTTATCCATTTACCATGTTCTGGTGATGCTCTTCACCTTGTTACAAATGGGCTGTTAGATAAAAAAACATTTATAAACTATCCCTTTGTCATTATAAAGACAGTTTATGTGCACACACTCCACTGAAACTGTCCATTGCATGAAGAATGGCATCTTTTGTTATGTCCAACTGTTTCCCAGTTAGCAAGCATGAAGAATAAAGCATGAAGAATTAAGCAATGCATTGTGAAGTGTAGCTTAGACTTCTTTCTTTTGATGATACTCAAGAGTAATCCTGGCATGTACCCCTCACCCCAATTTCCATTTTAAAGCAGTATTTCTTTGAACTACAAAATACAATATATCATACTCTATCCTGCCAAAGGGAAATGGGTGAAATTGCCATATTTCTATGAAAATAATAGGGTTTCCAAATCATTGTAGGGAAAATTATTGAGGTTCAATGTCATTGGGGGAAATATATTCTTAATTTGCCTGTAATTTTTTTTTTAAATGGTACTTTGGTGCTACTTTCAAAGCATTTTTGCATCTTTCTTTTCCAATTTGGTATCAAAACTATTTTTTAAATGATGTTTAACTTTAGGACTATTTTCTATTTTGATTGCTATAAAATCTATTTTGAAGAGAAAAATAACACATTTTAGGGTAAGAAACTCAGTTGAATTGAGCCTTATAATCACTTCCCTCATTATGAACTTTAGTGGCTACAGATATTGGAAAAAATCTCACAGTGCAAACAACATGTTGAATCTTGATTGAGATTCCAGATTATGCATGGTAATTTTGATTCTAACAATAACCATTTTATTAGTTAATGCTTGCTTTTTACTAAGGGAATAGAAAATGGTGATAATGAAATTGTACACACCGTCCTTTTAACAAATTTTCCCTGTGCATAGCTCACTCTGTGACATCCCTTGGAACTCCCACCTTCTCCCCTCTGGTCTTTTCACATAAAAGTTGTTTCATTCTTATAGGCAACTGTCCTGTGATGTCAGTGGTGCCGAACGTTTGCCACTTTATTATATGGCTAAGCAGAACCTGTGCTTGATCTTTGGGATGCTGAGAGATGAGTGGGCATTGGAGTAAATGCGGCAGTTTAAAATACCTTCATTTGTTAGACCTGCATACTTAGCTATTTCGGAACGCAGTTGTTTTCCTATTGAGTTTCCACTTTAAGGCTGCTGCGGCTGCACCACAGTATCCAGTGGTGAAACCTTGTTTGTTACTGTCATTCCCGCTCCTTTTCGTTTAGAAGCAGAATAAAGCTGTATTTCAAATATCTTTAAAACAAAATGTGTTTCATTCAAAAACATGACCTGGCCCCAGCTGATGTGGCTTAGTGGATTGAGTACTGGCCTGCAAACTGAAGGGTCACTGGATTGATTCCCAGTCAGGGCACATGCCTGGGTTGCTGGCCAGGTCCCCAGTTGGGGGTGTGCAAGAGGCAACCACACAATGATGTTTCTCTCCCTCTCTTTCTCCCTCCCATCCCCTCTTTCTGGAAATAAATAAATGAAATATTTAAAAAATATATATGACCTGGCCTCATGCAGGGTAGAATAGCACTCATTGTCAGGTTTGTGAGGAACTGACGTTCATTTTAGACTGGCCGCAAGATGAGTGGAGACTAAGGCTCTCAGGACACTCATGGGAGAGAGAAATGTGGGGTGGACTTGGACTGGCAGGACAACCTGGCATTTCTCTGTACTCAGCCTAGCAATAACATTGGAAGGTAGTTCAGGCTTCCTTCTTCCTTCTTTCCACGTAACAGGGTCCCATTCCTGCAACAGATGACTCTATATTTAGGCAGTAAAATTAGATAAGGGAGGGCTACCAGGAAAATCACTCCTCACTGAGGGACAGCAAAGATGCCCACCACAGAGCCCCCCAGTTTAGGGGTAGGAGCCTCAGACCAGAAGGCGGGGCTCAATTGCTAATCTGATGTGTGACCTCAGTCTCTTGAATGTTTTGGCCTCTGTAAGGAAAAAAATGTTCCAGTTGCCTAGATGATGAAATGATGTCTGAGTTTCCTTCATTCACCTTTAAAATTCCTCTATTGCGTGAGTGACACAATGAGAAGAGATAGGGGCCCTACTTTCACCGAGCCACCCTGTCACTGTTCAGTATAGCATACTTCAGGTGACTGTCAAATTCTAGTCAAAAAGAATGTATACCCACACAGTCTGGCCACATTCTAGCTTCGTTGAGATAGCTGTTAACAATGGTAATAGATTTATTTAATAATTGTCCTTGCTTTTGGTTTTACTTACTTTTTCCCCAGTAACCATTAACAGCCATCCTGGAATTTCAGCTGAGATGTTTCCATGTACCTTTCAATGATCCCTGTAAAATAAATGAATCCTATTGAAGGCTTTTTTCCCTTATGAATTATTTGCCTAGAAGAAAAATTCTTAACTTTCTTTTTCTTCTAAATGCATGTGAGAATAAAGTCTTCTTTGAAAACTGTTAAAGAAAAGAGCAAACATGGGAACAGCTTTCACCCCAATTCTTTCTCTAGTGTCCAGGCCCAGAGAATGAAGTCTCTGACTGCCAGGGGAATGCCCAGGGACTCCCACTATAGAAAAGGATGTGCCCTTCGGCCTCAGAGACAGCTGGTCTGTTGATTATTCATGGAGAGCAGGCTTTGGGAAAAAAGTTATTAAAAACTAGTTCATCTATTTTATTTTATTTTCATTGTTGACACTATTACAGATGTCAAAAGTAGTTATAATTTTCCATGAGTTCTTTTAGCTACACTAAATATATAAGCAAGAGAAGCTGACATTTCCCATGTGAGATGTCTCTCCACTTTGCCCAACTCAGGGGAGAGAGAGAATTAATTATGTTTAGAGACTGATAAAGTTCCCTGTAGTTACCATGAAAAGATCAAATTCTTATTAAGTTTTGCATTTGTGAACAGGGAAGAACACTTGAAAAATAATGATCAAATTAAGTATTACTTTTTCCTTCATTCTCCTTTCTCTAGAGGTATTTTAGAACATCCATGCTAGCCATGAACAGCCTTCTTTGAAGCAAAATATACCCTTACAACTTTCATCTCATAGATTTAAGTTCTCCCTTTCAAGTCCTTAAGATAAATGACATGGAAGAACCTCTCACATCCAACTTAGTATCCCAAGCCAGTGAGGATCCCATGTCAAGGATTTTTGCTTTTCTCTATGTACAGTTATCCCACACCACACCTTTTTTTTTTTTTTTAAGATTTTATTTATTATTTTTAGAGAGAGGGGAAGAGAGAGAGGCAAAGAGGCAGAGAGACCATCAACATATGGTTGCCTTTCACCTGCCTCCAGCTACAGACCTGGCTGGAGACCTGGCTTGCAACCTGGTTATGAGCCCTGGCTGGGAATCAAACCAGAGCGACCTTTGGGTTCGCAGTCCAGCACCTCACCTATCCACTGTGCCACCAGCCAGGACCCCACACCACATCTTTAATTAAGATCCAGATTATCTTCGAGAGGGACATGGGGCATCTCCTTCCCTACCTTAATTCAAGAACATGTATAATATTCCCAAACATAAAAATGTTAGATCTGGAGCCCAACCACAGCAGACATTGAGTGCAGCAGATTTTCTAATACAATACCAATGAATTATAAAAACCAAAAAAATGACTGAAATCTCATAAATAATAAGGTGATGGTTTGTGTTCCATATACTACCAGAGTCATTCTAAGAACACAAATATACATGGATTGATTTTATGCATCTAAATAGAAACTTTTGAGTCAGGGGAAGAGCAGAGTAACTGCTGCTTATTTTCAGATTGGTCTGGTATTATTGGATAATTTGAGGGGATAATGTATGGTTCCTAAGACGTATTGATAAGAAAGTCTAACATGGATTACTTTTAAAAAGTTGGAGTTAGATTTCATAAAGTTGTACCAAAACAGACAAAAGTAAGTGGTTACAAAGGTGTTAACACTGTGTTAAGTAACTTTTACTTAATCTATATTAAGAGGATTTGTTTGCTTTTATTCCAGCAACCAATTGTTGAAATTTAGCTTTTTATAAAAAATAGGTCTTGGAGAACAGTGGCAGTGTTAACCCAAACTGAATAACCACACTGTTCCCAAGTGGACACAATGGCCTAATAGTCATATTGCTTTAGGTATGCCTGTGAAATGCTCATTTTGAGGAAGCATTTTGCAAGTGATTGAGATGTGTAACCTTTTTAAAGGTGAAAATTAAATTATGTTTAAGAGTTAATCATAATAATTATGACTAATTTCTAACTGTGACTAATTTTAACTTATAAAGGACCATGTAAATATGAGCTGGCTATGTTTCCAGTGCGAACTGGTTGTCAGAAATGATTGAGTTTCTGCAAAACAATAAAAATGATGAACATACTAACCCTAAATATCCTTTGCTTTTTCTACCTCCAAGTTCTATATTATATATTTATAATATTTTTGCTGTAGTTTGAAAATGAATAGTTATTTTTGCTGTAGTCATGTTCTAGAAAGTTGTGCAAACAATGAATTAGTCAACATTGAATTTTTTGGTGAATACCAAATTTTACAGGTGAAATACAGGGTTAAGTTCTAACAGTCAACACAAAGCCTTATTTTATGTGTGTTTCTGGTTAAAAAAACAAACAAACAAAACAAAACAAAAACCCCGCTTGTGTATTACATGGTGTTGGTTCTTTTTCTTTTTCTTTTTTCCTTTGGCGTTGATTCTTTAACGTTGAACCCATGACCAATAGCTATAACTCATGTCTGAAGGAAGTTTATCTAAGACATATGCTTTGCCCATAAAGCACATCACAGCCTTCTTATACTTAGAAACAGTAGACACTTGGAGGCCATTTTAAATAGAAAAATCACCAAAACGGGGGAGGGTTTGCAGGAGAAAATGCAGCACTAAATAGCCTGCAAAAAGGACACATTTTTACAGAGAACTGAAAACGAGAAGGCAGAGCCTCACCTTGCTGGACTTCCGCTAAGTCCATGCTCGTCCAATACATCAAATTGTTTGCTGGTCTGCATGTCAGCAAATAATTGTAAAGTGCGGGGAGCATTAACTAGGGTGTGACATATAAATTTTAGCAGGTAGGTGAGTTTGCAAATACAAAGTTTGTGAATAACTAAGATCGATTGCATGTATAATTCAATAGTTTCTAGTGGTCCCCCCCACCTCCCGTTAAGCTTTTAAGATACTGGTGAGCTTTGTACCTGCTGCCTTTGCTGACTTTTAGAGTCAGTGTGATTTGGTTCTTGATAGAATTTTCCAAAGTAGAGTCCACTTCCCATTATGATGTGGCAGGAAGAGACCGCAGTAGTTGTCTTGGCCATTATTTCTATTTCCTTGGCTTCTTTGATATTATTTTCTAACATATCCTTTCAGACTCAATCCTCTGGTGACCTTGGCAGTGTGGTCATGCATATCAGAGGAAGGAAAGCTACTGTTCCAGTCCTGACCATTTCTGTCTGCCCATGCCTGTTCAGATTATGGAAAAGAAGATTTTAATTCATGAATTCAACAGCTTGAGTACTGTTGATCTTGCTCTTATTTGGTGAAATGGTGATTGAATTGGGCTGCAAAGTCATTGGAATCAGGTCACTTATATCATTTCATATGTTATTATTCTAATAGTAGTACAAATGGTGTTAGGGGCTATTTGACAATCATCCATCTTATTGATGTCATTGAACAGAACACAGACACACAAGGAGAATTATGTGCCATTTCAGCTTCAGTGTCCTTTGAAAAAGGAAGGTCTTTTCAGAAATGTAAAAGACAAAACAACTTACAATTTTACCTAGTCTGCCTGGTGTGAGAGCATCCCTTACAATTCCCAAGATAGCTATTAAGCCTGTGGAAATATGAGTTTGAAGGGTTTGAATTTTTCAAAAACTTTTCAACCAATTCAAACATTTTATCCTCTTACAATCCCATCCCTAGTTTTTGTAGATTGGAAACACTTGCCATGTTCAAACTATCTTAACTCTTACCTGATTAATAAAGGGCAGCTTTTCAAATACAGACAATTTCAGCTCTCAATATGGATTTGTTAGTTACAGGCTGGATGGCTGAGTTTACTTCTGGGAATGCAGATATTTCTACAGTAGATGCTGGATTGGCTTCCGCAGGCAGTGGAGCAGTGGGGTCCATGGCAGGTGTCCCTTCTACGGGAAAGCCTCACAGAAGAGGAGGGAGATACTTGCTGTCCAGGTTTTCTCATGATACCTCTCCGACCCATACTCCTGAGACAGGCAAGAGCCACAGGACAGTAGCCACACTTCCAGCTACCAGACAGGCCTTGAGTTGAGTGTTCCATGCACAGAGCAGTCTGTGCTGGCCTTTCTTCGTGATGCTCCCGGACAGCAGCCTCTCTCTCTGGTGGATACATGGTCTTGGCCACTAGAGGACACTATCATGGGGGAGTGGCTTTAAAGCATGGGGACACTGTTGTCTCTTAGGTGCTGGTGACAACAGTAAGGAGAAGCAGGCCCTGATGAGCCACTGTGGTAAGGACTTGAGGCCCCGTGGAGAAGAACATTCAAGCACAGCAGGGGTATCAAGGGTCAGTCCAGCGCCTGGCTTTTGGAAAGTCTTCATTTTTGAAAGACTGTTGGGTAGAACATGGATTAGAATTACTCTGGGAGGTCTGACGCTGAGAACTTGCATCATTTGTGCAGGGGCCACAGGGAGAAGTAGTGTTTGCAGTGAGATAAACAGGAATTCTGAAGCTACTCAGACCTCATTTTCTATTCACTTGTGTGCTGTGTGAGTTAGGCAAAGCTGTTTAATCCCACTGACCTTCATCTGTAAAATGTCCAAAAATAATGTAGAGCAAGCAGAGCTGTGTGGATAGAGATAATGTATTTAAAACATCAGGCAGGGTGCAGCCATGCAGTGGGGTAAGTGGCAGTTCCCTTACACTGAGCCACAGTCCCAGTTAAACGAATGTTTGGTGCCAACTCTGGTCTGGGTGTGATGCTGGGCGCTGGAGAGGCCAAAGAAACAAGAGACAGCAAACTAAAGGGTAGTGAAAATAGACTGTGAGAAGTTCCATGATAAAAAGAGCTGGTGACATGAGAACACACTGAAGGGGCTCCTAACTCATACTGTGGGGCTAGAAAATTTCCATGAGGAAGAACTATCTGCACTGAGCTGTAAAAATAAGTTAGCCAAGCTATCAGAGGGAGCGCTGGGCTTCCAGACACACGGGAGCACGTGCGGAGGCCTGGAGGGAAAAGAGAGTAGGGATCTTGAGTGCATCTGTACAGACGTCAGGGCCCCGGAGCTCAAGTACAACGGGATGTGTCACACATCTGGGTGAGGGTGGAAGTGGGTAGAGAAAGGATGAGCAGAGCCAGGAGGCCATGCCAAAGAGCCTAGGTTTTATGTTTAAGGGCAACAGAGAGCCATTGAAGGGTTGTAGGCTTTTAGAAACGCTTTTGGCTACAGGGTGGAGGTGGGTTGGGACTCCAGGATGGAGGAGGCAGTTGTAGGACAGCAGACAGGGTCACTGGCATTAGACCGTTGCAGCGGGCCACACAGTATGTGAGTGAAGGGATCCAGGGTAGACGTGGTGGCAGGAAGGATGGAGAATAGCAGGTAGATTTAATGTATCTCTGAGGACTTGGGATTTGAGTTCTCCTAGCTATGCCTCCCTTGCTCTCTCACTTTGCAAACAAAATAGAACAAAAAGGTTCTGTTCTGTAGGTAAATACAGTTGTTTTTCATTATTAGTGGTCCCTTCATTCACATGGTGGCCAATTTAATTTAAACCTCTAGAGCTCTTCATTTTCGCAGATTATTAGGTGCAGGGATAAAAATTAGCGCTTCAGGTACTTGCACTTATATCCACCTGTTTTGTGAAGATTTCCTCTATGATTAGCAGTGAGGATAAATCCTCTGTGTGCACAAGAAAGGAGACATCTTAGCATTCACTGGTGTGTAGTTTAACAACAATCTTAAACAGTCTGTGCTGCAGACCCTGGGCCAGGGACAGCTACACAAAAAACATCCAGAATGCTCACTGGGAAAACTATGTTCTGTCTTTGAGAAACTTATCTTATTATCTCTAAATTGCATTTCTATTCAAGACATTTTATTTAAAGTAGTTTCTGCAGAGGAAATTGGCGGAGTTAATGGTCTAGATCTTATGGAGAGCTAAGAGTATAAAGAGAATGCTGTGTCCAACACTTTAATTTCTTAGCCAGGTAACTCAGCCTAGAAGGGCCTGCCCGTACCCTGAGCCATGACCCTTACAGGGCTTCAAGTTACAAGTTCATGGCAACGTAACATTTCGGGGTTTCACATCTTTCTAATTTACCAGTGTGTTGGTTATATAATAAAAGATTCATAAACAGGTTGGAGATGAGGTGGTGTTACATTTCTCATTTAAGTTTAAGGTTCCTGTGGCTAGGAAAGGAAAAAAATTAAATTTATTGAGGTAGCATTAGTTAAAAACATATACAACTTTCAGGTGTACAAATACATTAAAATTTGTTATCTGTATAGTTGTTTCAGGCAGCTTCTTGGCCTTTTCTAGGAAATTTTATACCTGTACAGCATAGATGGGAGCAATTTCCCAGTTAGTCTGTTTGAACATAACATTGAAATGCTGTTGGTTTTTCCCATCTTGCACAACATCTACCCATCACGTGGACTTCCTAGTTTGCATTTTGACTCTCATGTTCCCCATATCTAGAGTGCACCCTTTCACACAATAATCCTTTCCATTCCCACCCATCCTGTCCAACAGACTGTGCATTTCAGAGGGGATTATTCTAAATCCCAAGATTTGGTTTTGTTAGAGTGGATATCACTAGGTTTTGTGGCGTGACATCAGTGCTAATTTTTAAGTTTTTCTTTATTCTAGATTAAAAAAATCAAAAAAATGTAAAAAATATTCCCTCTTAGTCTCACCTCCAAGGAGTGATCCATGGTCACATTTTCGTTTATAATTTTCAGTATTTTATCTATGCGTAGGTATTTTTAGACAAAAGTAGGATATTTTGGAACACTCCAATCTTTTACAGTTGTCAACATCTCAGGTATGTTCTCAAGTCATCATGTCTCTTAAAACTGAAAATTCACCCTACTTTAGTTCTCTGATTTCTTTGTTGCTGCTCAGCAAACCCCAGCCTTACTGACTGTCTTGAATTAATCAGTGTAAAATTAGCTTGTCATAATACCTTTAGAAATAATTATAATTCTTTTGTCTCGCTTATGCCAGGGATGTCAGGTTAATACGTGGTGGGCAACTAGAGTCCATTATTCTTTTCATTCAGTTGTAGAAAATCCCAGCTGGATATGTAGTATGTCAAAACTGTCACCATCTGCATCAGAAAGCATTAATTAGTCATGAAATTTACAAAATATCTCCTGACCAATGGAAAATTACACTGCACAATCCCTACTTTCAAGGATTTACCACTGTAGGTGAATGAACTGGTTTTAGTCCTTCAGATATATATATGTACATACATATATATATATCACTTTGACATAACAGGAGCCAGGATTGTCCCGGTTCCATCATACACAGGGGCGGTTGGCTAATGTAAACCCCTGATGCTACCTCAGATCATGAGGTATTTTCTAGAAAATCAGAATTGAAACAAACCACAATAGTTTTTGAGTCCTCTAAGTCCAACAGCCAGATACTTTTTGCAAATGAATGGGGCATTACCACCAGCATGCTTTACAATGTCATGCAAATAGAAATTGCCTTCCATTATGTGAGGATGATTAGGCATAGACAGAGTAAGAGTAGGGATTTACCCCTCTTGGTCTTTTAGATCTGAGTTTTGTGGCTATTCTTTAAAAAAAAAGGTATTTGCAAGGTCTATCATATCCTTTGCTAAAGCCAAGAACATAGTAGCATCCTTGATTTCAAAGGCCTGTAGCATGATGGCATCTGCCTCAGTCATGATTGCTTTTAATATATTACTATGAAATCTACAATATTACCCAAATAGAGGTATTACCATTGAGCCAGGGGCTGTTACTGATTAATATACATGTGCAAAATTTATCTAGAAAATGAAATTTTTGTGAAAAAGAATGATTTTTGCAAACAAGCATAGAAAAACAGGTATTTAAACAAAGATGTTTGAGTTTTGCATGTTAAATATAAATGGTTATTGAAATATTTTATTACAATTAGAAAGAATGACTTAGAGCCTATCATTAAGAACTCAGAATTTATGCAAAAACTTATAAAACTACAATACAGTAAATCCAAAATAGAGAATTTCCCCAACTAACTCCTGTTAAAGCCTTTGCATCTTTTTGCTGGGACAGAGGGGTGGTGAGTGGAATACATGCTGTTATGGTAAAAAAAAAAAAAAGTGAAAATAATATTGCTAGTGGACAGAAAAAAATAGTGACGAATATCGGGAGGGTTGCAGCTCTCCTGTTCAAAGTTTAATGTTTCACTTTAAAAAATAATAATTCGCAAATCCATGATGTAGAAGTCTCAGTGAAGTCATCTTGTTGAAGAAATGACTTCCTGAAATAGAATGAATACATGAGCCCTCACTGTTTTCAATATGATGGAGTGCTTGGGTCCACACAGGTAGAATTGCCAAGGTGGGTTGGAGGTTCTTCCTCTGTGCTCAGATGATCATTTGCCCCTTTTCCAAAAAGAAATGTTAAAGTCTTTCAGGTAAAACCATGTGAAATTGACATTTAAATATGTGAAAAAATAGTTCAGTAACTGCAGTTTCATGTGATTCATGCTAATGATGATGATGATAATAATAATAGATTGTTATTGTCAAGTTTTAAGAAGTCTCTATGTAATCTTACTTATATTTCACAACCAAAATATTCTACATATTTTAAGAGACCTTAACTTCTTCATTTTATAGAATTTCTTACTCATTCAGAATAAGGTTTACTCTTCTTCCATTAATACAGGTTAGAAGATATATATGTGTAATCAAATTGGCCAGGCAAGGACCCTACTTTTAGAAGTTTATAACTCAGGAGTGAAGAGTCAATGGGAGATATTATTATCAATTTAACTTGCTGGGAAAGGAGGCAAAAATTTCAAGGACATTATTCCCTCGTGTCCAGGTCACCCTATGTTGATTCCGGCTACTTAGCACTAATTGAAAGGGCCACCTAGTCAGCCAAGTTATTTCACTTTAAACCATAAGTAGGGAATTATAATCATATTTGATTCAATATTGCAGACTTCCCTGGTCCATGCCAATGGATTAGGATTATAGCATCTTGTTCTTTATCTTCCAAAAACTTTTCTCACGTGTTTTTGATTAGGGTACTGAGGTTAGTGAGAACTTTTGTGAGTCGAAATGACCACATTTTTATTTGAGAAGGCTTAAATCAAGTTTGTAATTACAGGAAATAATCCCAAACAGTAGATCAATAGATGCCAATTAAAGGCATTTTTTAGATGAAGCTTGTTTGTCTTTTATATTTCACCTCCCCACCCTCAAGCTCACTTAAAAAATATTATATTCTTTCATGCTTATAGTGTAAACTTTGTAACTTCATGCTGTGAATATGGAAATAAATTTTGTCAAAATCAAATAATAGTTAATAGTATTTTTTAGCCTGTTACTATATGTGTTTTAACATTATTAAAGAAAGTAGTTGCTTTATTCGTGGCTTAACTGAGCTGGACATCTGACCTCTGATATTTACAAAACTTCGTACTCCTATTTCTGTGGCCAATAATAGCTCTAAATTGCATGCATTGAGGATTAATGAAATAAAACTGTAATTTGATTCTCTAAACTTAATAGGAGGTTTTTTGTTGTTGTTGTTTTTGTTTTAGTTTGCTTTGCTTTGTTTTTAAAGTTCACTCTGGCATTTGGTAGCCACCAGAGAAGTACATGGGTTTGGAAGGACATCTTAGGTCAATCCTAAAAGCCAAGAGAAGAACTGAGTTGGCAGAATATAATCCTGCCTGTTGAAATTCAGCCAGCCTTTGAAATTTATTCTCATTTGAAAAGTACCACAGGGCTTTTTAATAACATAGTAGACATAAGCTTTGGTGCCCTTTCTCTAACATTCCTCTAATTATTCATTCGACAAGATGACTAAATTACTTGAAAGTTGATTGTGATCAAGGTTGACATGTATTATTATTTCTTTTCTTTCTGTGTATTATTTTAATTTGAAAGTATCCAAGCATATTACTGAGTGTTTTCCCATTTCACAGATTAGTAAAGTGAGAGACATGATTTTGATGGGTTTAAGTTCCTGGGGCTGGGTTTCCATTTAACTTTATCTCCTATTTCCTGCAGCCCATGCACTATAGAGTATTTCTCTGAGCTCTACCTCTGTTTGCCATTCCTTCAGCAAATGTATTAGACAGCAACCACATGCCTGGCAATGCATCTGCAAGTATAGACAGCATCAGTCCATGCCCTCAAGCCTAGTAGGAGATATATGGCACAGGACTGCTCTATAGAATGTGTGGGACCTACTGGGTAGGGCACCTAACCCTGGAGGGAGCAAGAAGGTGAGGGATCAGGAAAAGTTGCCTGAAGCTGACCCTGAAGCTGATTCCTAAGGAATGTGTCAGAGTTTGCCAGACGCAAGAGAATTGGAAGCAGAGGGATTATGGTGCACCTAAGAAGTTGTCTGCCAATAGTTTAATGAGCCTGCAGCACAGCATGTGTACATGAGGGTGGGTAGAGGTCAGGCACGCTGAGAAGAGCAGGAGCTGGGGCAGATCACTGAGGTAGCAGGTACAGGCTGGGTTAAGGAGTCTGGACTTCATCTTGTGGACAATGCGATGCAATGGGAAGATTGTAATTAAGGAAGTAGCATCATTACATGTCTAATAAGAAAGATTTGAACTGTATTTTTTTAAGCTGCTTCTAGATGCCTTCACACTTACATAGCTGCTATGTATTAGAGCCCTACTATGCATCTAGGCATGCCATGCACTGTATCTATACTCTTTACTCCTTTCCCTTCATTGTTTTCCTTTGCCTCATCCCATTCCAAGTCCATAAACATGACTGAGTCCAATATTAAAAATAAAGTAATAATACTAAGGCATTAAGGATATTGCCATTGCTCTTGTATTCAGCACCCAAGAGGTCTTTCAGACTTGGGAAGAGCCACTTCAATGGAGGGATAGGGGCAGTGGACCAGGCATTGATTGGGGATTGGGAAGTTGAGGCAAGGGGGTGTAATATAAATGCTCTTTCTTGGGGTCTTCTTATGAAAGGAAGGAGTTAACTACAAAAGATGGTAAAAAGTATGTGGACCCTAAGGAAGCCTGAGAGGAGAAAACCTGAAGGGATGAAGAGAGTTGGTGGGTGGATTTGCTTCCCACAGGGGCAAGAGTAGGAGGAGGGATGGGCAGATCTTTTTGGCTGTTGGAGAAAGGAAACTGGAGGATGGGTCTGAATATAGACGAGACTGCGGTGGTGAAGGAAGTTGGAGAAGGCTTGTGGCATGACTTTGATTTTTTTCAATGAGGATCTGCTGGTAATGGTAGAAAGGACTGATGAGGAAGGAAGGAGCCGGAAAGAAAAGACCAGGTTGAAGGAGTATTTGTGAGGGAAGGAGGGGAATGCTGAGAAGGGTTAGAACCAAGGCACTGGGAGGGCCCAGCAAGATTGGATACCACAGGTGGGTAAGGGCACCAAATAGGAAAGCTGGGGAATTTTACTCAGCAGTGCACAGAGAAGGTCCATGATACTGGGACTGGCTGGATGTTGAGGTTTGGTGATGTGGATGTAGGAGAGGGGAAGTGGTTAAAGGAGTTGAAGGCTTTAAGACAGTTGTGGGAAGTGATAGATAATGATATCCAGTCTGTTTAGGATTAGATACAGAACAGTGAGGGGACTAAGGTGAGATGGGGTCAGGGTAGGGGATTGTGAGAACAGAAGGGCTGTAGTTGGAAGGAAAATGAACAGTTAGAGCTGAAGATTTCCGACATGGAGCAGCAGTTGTGAACAATACTAAGCTCTAAGGGATGTCCATTAACGTAGGTGGAGTGCAGGCAAGGATTCTTTAGAGTAAGAAGGCCAAAAAACCTGGAAACGCAGGTGTGAAAGGCTTATCCTAAGGGCTCTAAAGCCACACAGGATGTTGACAGAAGAGTGAAAAGAGAGTGGGAGTAGGGCTATAAAATCATCAATGAACAATAGAGTTATTATCTGAATGGGAGTAAAGATTAATATAACTGGAATGTATTCCTCTGTGGAAGAAAGCTTCTTACTTGCATTAAATATATTAAATGTAACTCTTAAAATCTGATTTTAATCACAGTTTTTCACAATGGATCTGAGGATTTTGGGAAAGGTTATAAGTACCCAAACGTAGGAATCTGTTGGAATTTTGAAAATGTCCTGAAAACTATGCCTGTAAATATTCCCTGTCATTCAACTCCCAGGTGGTTTTTATAGTTTCTAAAAAGAGGCCATTCTTTCTCCTTTGCTGAGTTTTACTTTACTACAATAGTACAAAAGGAAGAAGCCTTTAACAGCATAATCGGAACAGATATCTCTCTTAAGACCTTTTATTTGGGGAGAATTAAAATATATCTATAGAGAGAGCAAGTTGTCCTCTCTTTTCAAAGTTTGTTCTCTATCCATCACCTATATGGGTTATTCTGTTTTCTATCCAATTTTACAATCTTCCCCCCCATCCACATACACAAATTTACTATAATGGATGTTGGGATAGAAAGCCCAGGCCCTGATCTTGTCTTGTGCACAAGGAGAGCCAAGCTACCTTTTCTTGCCATATACCTTCGGCAAGTGCCGTGGCAAGTCCCAGAGTCTGATCGCCGATGGGAAATTCCCGTCAGTTTTGATCTGGGAAAACTTTGACCAGTCTTTTCCACTGCTGCTCTCCTTCTTCCTTGGTGTGTGGGGACAGGGACTTACGTTCCTGTTCACTCATGAGCTCCTATCAGAAGTACGTTTTTGGTCACACTGCACCTTTTATTTCTATGTACTACAATTGAGTTGGCAAACAGCATTAACCATTTCATCATGGTTTCCCACCCCAATTGGAAAAAGAATCCTACTGAGGATTATGTTTTTCTTGCAACTTTACAAATCAAGAGCTATTATTTAAATATGAGGAATCCCAAAAGTCTAAGACTTTGAAGACTTGAGGTTTATCTACGACATGTTAAATTTTTCCATATTACAACAGGCTTTAGCTAAAACATAGTTATATGTTGTCCCCTACCTCTAAAGCCTGCATAGAAAATGTATATCCTGAAATCAGATGAAACAATATTGGAGGACTTTTATTTACTCCCTTAAAAATCGAATAGCACATGTCACATTTTGTCCAGCTCTCTCACAGCTGCTCGGATGAGTTCTCTGATTCTCCTAAAATTAAGAAAAGGCTTACTGGACAATCAATGGAGACACAAATAAGAAAAGAAAATAGTCTAAACAATGCAAAATTGTTGGAGATTATTATGACAGGGATCCCCGCAAATTAAATTGATATTGTTTGAAGTTAGATCTAACTTGTCACAACAATTTGCTGTGGAAGTTGTTTAACTGATGGATATCTCCAGAAGATGGGCCTGGAACTGAATTAGACCAATTTGGACCAATAATGTGGAGCTCAGCCTCACTCATTTTATTCTCCAAGTCACAAACTCAGCCCATCCAAATACACATTACTGTGTCCTGGCAGCTCACGTTGGTCATGCAAACTTACCCAAAGACCCCCATGGTTCTGGCTGTAAAGGAAGCCCACTGAACTCACTTGCCAGAAGCTAATGGGGTTTATTCTGTGTAACTAAACAGATTAGGGAGAAAGGCGGGGAGGCGGTGGGTGCTCTTATATTCCACTAAACTTAAATGTATCCTATTAACTTCTTAAAATCCTGGCAGAATTTACCACAGACTGTTTATGGTGCATTTTTCATATTTACTGGAATTTAATTAGGAGCTAATGGGCTGACTCCAAAACTGGGGAACCCATTGCACTGTCCTGTTTTCATAAGAAAAACTGCAGGTTGTGGTTGAAGGGACTGTTTCAGGAGCTCAAGGTCTGCATTGAATTCAACAGCTAGGATACTGAAGCCTGTGTGTGAGACAGCCTAGTGCAGCCATTCCTGGAAATTCTTGTGGTGGGTGGAGAGGGATACAGACACTTCCTTTCGTTTAAAACAAATAAAAGATGGCCTAAAATAGCCTTATTTAAGTAACTTCTGGACATATACAGACATTTAGGGCTATTTTTTTCTTTTTAATCATTACCCAAGGATATGTTTATTGATTTTAGAGGGAGAAAAAGGGAGTGAGGAAAACATAGGTGTGAGAGAGAAGCATTGCTTAGTTGCTTCTCCCATGCACCTCAACCAGGGATCAAACCCACAACCCTTTGTGAAGAGCACAACACTCCAACTGACTGAGCCACCCGGCCAGGGTAGGCATTTTGTACTTTTATTGCAGCATCCTGTAAACCAGAAATCTGCCTCTTCCTTGCTGCAGGCTGCACTTCCGAAAGCACCTAACTGTATGCTCAGGAAGCCTTGTTTAAGGACAATAGCTCAATGAGCTCTCGCTTGCCTTTGCTGCCCCTGAGCTCACTTCTTCCCTCCACCCTTTCTCTTTTCCTCCTCTCCCACTCATCAGAGGAAAGCCCCTGGTATTTTTGCGTCTTTAATTCTATACCCAGGAAGGAACACAGACAGTCAGGGACTTTTTCTCTCATGTATACCCAGGCGTATTGGGCTTGGCAGCCATTGGCACTAAGGAAGCTCCGTGTAAAAGCATCCGTGCTGACCTCCGTGGGTCTTGGAGGTCTAGGATGCCTTATGTGTGTGCCTCAGCCTTTGAAGCTCCTATTATTTGTTCCTCAGGTCAACTGTACCTTCAATGGTGTGTTTGATTAATAGTCTCTCTCTACTGACAATTCATCTTCCAGAGCTGACATGGGGTTCCTCAGCCCTGAGAGGCCATTGATGAAACTGGCCCCTGGGACACAGAAACCCATGCAGGGTCTTTGTTGTCACCTTGCTGGTGTCCTGGCATGGAGATTTCCCCACAGCTGGATGGGTGTTATAGTACCCAACCAACAAGTCAGGAGGGTGACCACCTTGGGACCCCACCTTTGTCACCTTGGTTCAGGCAGTTTTCTCCTGTTTCATGTACATTTCACTCTTTCCCTCCACTAGATTCCTTCAGTTCAGTTCTTAACGTCATTATGTACTCACATACATACCTTTAGTAGTCAGTCACCTGAAGCCTCCAGTTTTTTTCTCCCATTGAGATGGAGACTGAACAGCTGGCATGGCACATGTCCCGTCCATCGAGGGGCGTGCCATTTGCTGTGCTGCGTGCTGTCCATTATGCATGTTAATGGCAGTGACATGTGCTCACAAGCAGGAGAACACAGACTACTGAACATGTATTTCGAAAACGGAAACGTATTCAGTGCATCTGTTTCCTTAACAGAACATGGCTCTGCTGCATTGTGCAATTCAACACGCTGCTTCAGAGTGAAATTATTCCTTAAAAGGATTTCACTTAATTAGGATTTAGAAAGTAACACTGCAACTTTCAGATTTGTTTGGTCCGCTGCATACTTTAGGGGCTTCAGTGGTCTCCTGCTGAGATGGGAAAAGTTAGTGGTTTGAAACTCAAAGATCCAAAAGTGAAGCATTATTTGAACATGGCTCACGTTACGAGGATATTAAATCATGTGGACCCTGCCTGTGAATGCGGGCATTGGGAATTTAAACTAATAATTTTCACCTAGCAGCACCTTGCATTCTCCTATGTTATAAGCTATTGTTTTGGAGGCAGCCTTTCTTCATTTCAAAGCCAGATTCTTTTCTTCTGGAAATACATCTGTTTCTGGGGTGACCTAAACCAACACAGACCCAGACGCTGGTGTAAGAGGACATGTAGTTAATGACAGGGACCACCTCATCTGAGAATGAAAATGACCAAGTTACCTGGGATATTATTCATTAATAATGGACTGTGGTCACTTCAGCAGCACATATATTAAAATAATGGACTTAAATCTTAAGTCTGAAAAAAAATTACAACATTTCCTAGTTATTTCCTATGTAACCCAGGAATGAGTGCTCCAAGAGCATCATCTTTAAACTTTTAATTAATGTATGGATAAGGGAACTAAAACATACAGTGTTATGGAACGCCACACTTGGCTGATACAATACCTGCTTCTGTATCTGGCTAATACAATAACCACTGCTCACTGCTCTACTTCTGTATCATTGCTTAATGCCAGAACTGCAACCCCGCCCCTTGTGCACCTACATAAAAACCTGTTCAGAATGGAAATCGGGGCTCAGCCTTTGGAGGATACTCCGCTGAGCCTGCATGCGTTAAATAAAGTCTCTTCGCTGCTCCTTGCCTCGTAGAGGTCGTGTTCTTGGGTCATCTCTCCGTAACAGTATCAGTTTCCCCCAAACCCTTAAAAAAATACTTGTAACTTTGGTTGTCTAATCAGGAGAAAGTAGATCATTATTCAAAGTAAAACCCAATATAAGAAATTCAGGTATAAATGGCTCATCGTTTTTCTTTTCTTATCAAAGATTTATGACTGTCTCTATTTTAGGCCTTCCTCACCTCTTTCCTGGACTATTTCAGTGGCCTATTCATTGGCCTGTCAGCCTACTTCTCTCCCTGTGATCCTTGTGTCTGTCCCTCCCACTGCTCCACAGAGAGCTGTCACAAGCTCTGTTCTAGATTTCCTGACTGCACGTCCCTGCTGTTCCCCAGGCTTCTCTCAGCTCAATTCCCGACTTCATTTTCCACCATCTTATTCACACCACCTACAGTCATTTCCTCCAAACAGGACTTCTCTCTCTTCTCCTGAGCATGTCACTCTTTTTAATTCTGTCCCTTTGTTGACGCTGGTCCCTCTGATAGGCCGTGTTCTCCCAACACTGCCCCTTGTGGTTAATGTCTAACCTCACAGAACCAGCCTAATGCCACCTTCTTCATCGTATCTTCCCAGGCACCCAGCCACCCCAAGCCAAAGTCATTCTTTGACCTTGAATAGCACTTTACCTACTACATATCTCTGATAGCATGGAGCTCTTTTGTTTATGTGGAAGGTAGATCTCCTTATCAATACTGTAAGTAATTTGAAAGTAAGGTCCATATTTAACTCAATTATTTGATTCCATAAAGAGCCTCGTTATTCAAAAATAGCCTGCTTGTTACTGGAAAGTGAACAGGACCAAAGCAGGCCTGCCGGGGACCTGCAGTGTATGCATTCTTGACTGTATGCCGGAAAAATACCATGACACAAATCCAGAAGATTTTGAGAGTATGTTATTAAAGCTGGGCCTTGTGAAACAAAGAAAGGGCTTAGGGTAGAAGTAGCAGCAGGAGAGAGCCTAGATGATGCTCTGCTTTGGTTTCCTAGAAATATTATAGGAAAGAGGTGAGCCAAGCTGGGACTCCTTTTAGCTCATTGGGAAGTCCGAATAAAGGGGCCTTGGAGACAGGTTCACAGGGCAGGGTAAGCCCAGGATGCCATGCTGCTGCCCACTGCTTCCTTGGTTGCTAGTCTTTTGGTGATCCTTAGAACTTAGGGAGAAAAGGGAAATATATGTACACACCTGGAGAAGAAAGGTGTGGCTGTGCTTCAGAAAGAACCCACCCTGGGTCTTTGTCTTGAGGGCTCTCATCTGTTTCCCAAAGGCAGGAAGTTTAGGGGAGGATCTCAATGGAATATTCATCAGCTTTAGGCTCTTGTGCCAAAATGAGATTTACTCCCCTGACTTCATCTGGCCTTGGATGTGTGGTTGGCACAAATGGCAATAATTGAATTTCTGTTTCCTATCTTCAAGTAGGGTGATTTAAACTATTTACCCCGTGGTTGCAGAGAAGCATAAACCATTTACTCTTCAGTGTTCTTGGTTAGGGAAGATATGATTTTGCAACTTCCTAGTTTCCCTATTCTACTTGTCCTGGCTTACTAGCCTCTCTAATGCTGACTAACAGTTATCAACATCAGCTGGGAACTAGTTAGAATTCCAGAATCTCAGTCCCCATCGCAAATCTGGTGAATCAGGACCCACATTTTAAGAAGCCCCCCAAGTGATTGCAATGGACATGAAAATTCGAGACACTGTTATATTACAGCACACAGAACCTCATGTGTAGCAGATACCCTATGGGTATCTGTTGAATGACTAATGAATGAATAACACTCAAAATTGACTTATGGGAAAATTACCTCATAATCAAACATAAAAATTGTGACCCAGCATCCATCATTTTTCTGTGACCACTTATAGTCTTAAGTTTTGGAAGCCTATTTCTCCCATTTAAAATCTTTGATTTGTTATTCTCAGGTCACCTTTGGTAGTTGTTTGGGTTTTGCTCTCCCAGGACCTTGGGTGAATAATTATGGAGAGAAGCTTACTAATTGGGTCTAAATATAGGTTAAGTGCAAAAACAATTTCTAGTTTCTGAAAATAAGCACTCATAAGGTGTATAACACTTTGTCATCTTAGCAGTGATGTTCTTCAGGACCAAGTAAATGACACACAAGGCTAGGAGGATGTTCTCTGTCATTGTGTCACAGCGCATACATTCTTGCTAATAGCCAGAAGGCAATGACAATATACTGAAAATGTTAAGGCACTAAACATTTGATATAAAAATATTCTTAGCTGTCTGGAAAGTTGGGAGAAATATGTAAAGTAAGGAGGAATATTACCTGCAGATTATAACAGATAAAACAACCACCCACCATGGCTTATTGTGCAAACTTGTGCAGCCTCTTTGCTTAATTGGGGAGTGGCATTTTCATGGGCCAAGGCCAAGGATACTTGATGCCCTATAATGTGTAGGATTATTTCACACTGAAAAATTGCCCCATATGAAGCCATGGTTGAGAACATCTTACCAGATATCATTTTGGGGGTGGAAAAGGTGGTGCTTATATTGCTATAATATGAATATACACTCACACACATACACCCATATACATATAAAGAGTGTTTTAAAAACATGTTGAATTTTCCAAGAATGCAATTACCATATTAATTGAGAGGATATCGTTCTTTGTTTTGTTTATAGCTTGACTGTATACTTATTTCAGAAAAATAACTCTTCTTCCAAGTCTGCCTGTGTGGCTATTGAATTCACAAGGATTCTACTCAGAAGTGCCAAGCTCCTGCCTTCTTATGTCTTCTTAAATATATACCCTATATTTATATATTGAAGTGCACCTTATTTGTTATAAATTTCTTTCTTATTTTTCCTTTAGGTAATAGGGCATTATTTTGATTTTTTTAAAATGTATATAATTAGGCAAGTTTTTTTTTTCTTCTTCTTCTTAATTACATCTCCGGCTATAAAAAGAGGTGTTGGGTCTGACAGGTTTGAGAGTTTCCCTGGCACAGACAGCCTTATTAGTTCTTGTCTAAGGCAGAGAGTAACAACAGTAAATGCTCAGACTCAGCGTGTATGAATAGGAACAGTCATGTCCCATGTGACAGAAGCTGAGAGAGAAACAAGGTATGGGGTTGCCAGGGAGAGGATGAATGTACTGGGCATAAGGGACAGAGCTCTGCTGTCCCCTGCCAATTACTAGTGGGTGCCTTGGCCACCCTCCTGAGCTCTAGCCTTTGGGGATCCTTGCAGGGTCAGGGAGTATTAGTAATAATCTTAAAACACTTATCATGGATGTGGAAAAATATTACAAGTTGTAAATAACATATAATAACCTACTATATCACCTGACTCTTGGAGAATGGAAAATGAAGGAGCAATAGTCATATATTGGCTTCCAGAGAAATTGTCCAAGTATTCTATCAATCATTAGGGATGAACTGGGTCAAGGATTTAAAATCTAGGTTCTTTAGGTTATTATGACACTAGTACCCAGCTGCAGCTGAACTTCTGACTTTGAAACACTTTCCCTTGTAAAACCCCTTAGACTCCTGTTTTGCCTGTGGGACTCTTCCATCGAATCACACCAAACACGATCCAGTCGCTACAGGCCCTCAGGCAAACCTGTGACTTCCCCAGCAAGTGTCTCAGGCATATTTTAGTTTAGTTTTTTGTTGTTTTTTTTTTAAATAGTCTCTACAATTTTATGAAAGAAGAAAGGATGAGGAAAAGTGTTTCCCCTGGTGCTGTCTTGTCACCTTCTTCAGTCTTATCACAGCCCCAGGCACCTGAGCTCAGCCCAGCAGCTGGGGGCTGAGCTTTCTCTGGATCTCCGTCCGCTTCCTAGGAGACGGGACAGAGTTTGTGTCTCCCTCCCTGACTCAGCCTGGCCCTATGTGTGTTTTCCTTGTCCTTGTCCTTCCGTCCCCAGAATCAATGCAAGCTTTGAATCCAGCAACAACTTTTCTTACAAGTTCTTGACTAGTTTGTTTAACTTCAGATACAGGAAGTGTGAACTTCAAAGTAGTTCAGACCTTTTTAAGAATGGTTTTATACTTTAACCCTGGGGAGCGCCCCCCTCCCTGTACTCCAATTCTAATGCTAAGGGATGCAAAAAAGGATGCTCTGCTTCCTTTTACACTTTCCCAGGGATCTGTGTGTAGGGGAATGGATTCTTGGAGAATCTTTGTAAGACAATGTGAGTTACTATCTTGCATTGAAACTTTTTAAATGCTAAAGAAATGAACCCAGATGCGGCTTTGTAGTGCAAAGAGTCACTGCTTAATCAGTTTCCTCCCAGGGGAATTATTTCAGATTTCTTTTGAAAGGTAAATCCAGTCATTTGCAAAATAACCATGTCCCAACTTGAGTGTATTTCAATCTTTTTGTCCCTTCCCTTTCTCCTCTTCTCCACCTCTTAAGTCACTTGTCACAACAGTTGTTACACAGGTTCCTTCTGTCTTGTCTTTGGCAAGATTGTCTTTAATTAAGTGTGGTATAAATATATTCCTTTCCTGTCCTATTATAAAGTCTTCTCTCTTAGCCTTTCACAAGTAGTTCCCTTAAGCTGTTGTGTGTATTTGGAAGGGCATCTTCCTCTTTAATGCTGCCACTAAGCGTTGGCATCTTAGTAAGACCATTGCATCTGGGTGGATAATGCCCTCTGCTCTGACATTTCTCTTTGGGCCTGGGGTGTTAAAGTTGGACCCAGGTCATTATTTTTGTATCAATGACATTTCCATAATGCACTCACTAATGAAGTGTTAAGAACATCAAAATTAAAAATCCCAAAAATGACTAGAACATTTCCTGAAACATTTAATATTAAAAGTGTTAACGTTTCACTTCACTTTTTAACTATACGTTGATTATGAAGCGTATTGAGTGACTTCACACTGAAGTAGTCAGTATCTGGAAAGTTGAAATTTAATTGCAGGCTGCACCATATCACCACAGTCTCATGTCCGACAGCTTAGCTCTTGGTGCTGCAAGCACCTTGTACAGTCCCCAGATAGCCTCCTATTCCCACCTTGACCCAAAGCCCAATGCTCTCCACCTGATGAAAATCTGGCCAGCTCTGCAGGCGCCCCAGCTGGAAGTGGTTTGCCATTTTTTGAATTCCAAGAGGACTTTTGCTTGCAAAAAAAAAGGCAACACAAGTTTCACATTTAGTCTTTTAAATTCATTCTCTATCTTGCTCACTATAATACAAGATGGACTTGAAAGCAATGACTAGTTGCCCAGTACTGTGACTGACTGGCACTGTCACTACATAGTTTGTTCCAAATGAATCAGATAGACATCACTTCTGCACTAGCTATATGTAGAGTTGCATGTGAGTTGACTTTTTTAAATGGAATGCTATGAGAGAGTAGGTCATTGTTTAAAAGATACTTTCAGAAAAGACAGAGGATTCTCTTTTTAACATGAAGAATTCCTAAGCAAATGAATGACCTCTGATCTGGCATTATAGTTATTCTGTACATATCTCATTCTTTCATCAATATTCAATGTATATTTAATAAGGACATATTAAGTACCACTGTCTAGAGGTGTGGGCAGTCATGAATGCGACTCTGCCTGCTCTTGTAGCACTAACATTTCTGTAAAGAGAGGCAGGTGATAAACAAATACAAGAAATAGATATGGTGTAAGGACTATGAAGAAAAATTAGGCAGGAGAAGGGAAATGGAGGAATGTGCAATTTATAGAGAATGCTTATTCAAATGAAAGGGCAATCTGAGTAGAGAGCAGAGAAGTGAGGGAGGGAGGTATTACGTGGATATCTGGCTACAGGAAGAGCCTACAGAGGAGAGGAACCAGCAAAGGCCTGGAGGTGATTTCCACTGGGGTGTCTGAGGAACAGGGTGCAAGGAGGCAGTGTGGCTGGAGTGGATGCAGGTCTGGGGTGATAGCTGGGCAAGGTCAGGTAGTAGACCTGGGTAAAGACTTGAGGTTTTAGCAAAGAATGGCTTGGGCTGCTGTGTAGAGTAGTCTGTGGTGGGGTAGGTCAAGCCTGGAAGCAGGAAAACCTGTGAGGAGGCCCCTGAATAGTCTGGTGACTGGTAAGAGGAGGCATAGTGACCTGAGGCATGAGAAATAGTCAGATTTCTTGTTCAGAGTTGACAGGGTTTACTGCTAGTCTGACCATGGAGACATATGAGAGAAAGAGTGGAGTCAAGAATGATGATAAACAAAGTTTGTGGACTCAGCATATAGAAGATTCATGATGTCATTGACTAGATGGGAAAGTCTGAGGGAGAATCAAGTGTGGGAGACAAACACCAGTGGGTTTTGGACATGAGACATTTGAAGTGCCTGTTGGGCGTCCAAGGAAGGCTGTTGGCTGTGAGTCTCCCTTGGTCATGCCTTGGTCATCTTTGTATTCTCTAATTAATTCTCTGAAGTTCTTGCTCACAGGACACTTAACACTTATGATCTAGTTAATGGGATTTTGATCTAAACATACAGAATTTTCTGAAAGTCACCTGCAGTGTCACTTGCATATTTTCTCCATATTTTTTCTTCATTATAATTTATAAAAGCAAAGAAAAGACAATTGGAGAAAATGCTGTGTGAAACTTGCTGAAAATGGGTAGAACCACAATGATGCTGACAGGAGATTTAGAAGTGCACAATACAGAGTACTCAGACCAAATATAAGTAAATTAGCATGAATCCATGAATCATCCATCTCTGATTTCCATTGCTGATTTTATCCGAGTTGGCTGACTCAACAGTTGCTTCTGTGACTACAGCTGTGTGACTCGTTCACAGTTTTGTTTTGCCTGGAAAGTGTTTCAGTTTGTCATTGCTTCATCCTGTGTGATATTAGGTTCTTTTTTTTTTTGGCCTGACCATATGGCTAAGAAAATTCTTGCAACTGACCATCATTCCTTTGAACCAACTAACTGCTTCATCTGTTCTCACTTGGGGATTTGTTTTAAATCCACTTGGCATTTTATTATTTGTCTTTGGGGTCCTCCAGGCAGCTCTTCATAGAGATTTGGAAGTGCTTCTCTGCGGAAACTTCCTTCTACCTGGCTGAGCCTCAAAGGCGGGTAGGGCTTCTAGGTAGAAGTCCTTGGACAGGGAAGAACAAGTGGGCAGGACCCTAGATAGGTGTGGCTGCTACATAGGCTTTGTGGGGAGTGTGAAAAGAACTGAGGCAGAAAGAACAGGTGACAATAAGTAATAAAGACCATTATGGGCTGTGCTAAGAGTATAGAAAATAGGAAGTATCAGAAGCTTAGAGTCAAAAGTACAATAATGAGATAGGTATTTGTAGGCAAAGCTACCATGACTGCCAGAGGAAGAACAGGTGGGAAGTGAGGGAAACTGGTCAGAAGTTTCTTGGTGATGAAAGCAAAAGATAATGAAGGTCTTATAAATTTCTTAGAACAGCAATTGACACACAGTTAATGCTATATAAATGTTCATAAAATATAATCAAATGAGCCCTGGCTAGTTTGGCTCAATGGATTGAGCATTGACCTGCGAACCAAAGTGTCACCCATTTGATTCCCATTAAGGACACAGGCCTGGGTTGCGGGCCAGGTCCCCAGTTGGGGGTATACCAGAGGCAACCATACATTGATCTTTCTCTTTCTCCCTCTCTTCCCCATTCTCTAAAAAGTAAATAAAATCTTTTAATAGATTAAATTAATGAAACCAGAAACCTTTTTATTTTTTAACCTCTTTTAAAAAAGATTTTATTCATTATTTTCAAAGAGAAGGGCAGGGAGCGGGGAAGAAAGGAAGAGAAACATCAATGTATGGTTGCCTTTCACCTGCCTCCAGCTAAAGACCTGGCTAGGGACCTGGCTTGCAAGCTGGTTATGTGCCCTGACTGGGAATCGAACCAACGACCTTTGGGTTCACCGGCTGGTGCCAATCCACTAAGCCACACCAGCCAAGGCAGAAACATATTTAATGGGGTGGAGAACACCAAATTAGAGAGACATCTTACAGGTAGAATTACAGCATCCACTTGGATGAGTGCTGATGTCATTCCTGAACTTGGAGCAAAATAGAGGTAGGTGGCGGTTGACTAGGACCCACAGTTCTGTCTGGACACATCCTCTTTGTGAAGCCCACGGAGCGTTCATTAGGCAGCTGGGACTATAGCTCTGAGGCTCAGCTGAGACCTTAGCCTGAAAGGACTCATTTGGAATGTGTTTAGAAGTCTTCAACATCTGATAATTTGAAAAAAAGAGATCACCCAAGGAAGAATAAAGTAAGGGGAGAAAATGTCAAAGATGGAGTCCTGGGAAACCGTACATGTGGGATTGAGTGTCTGTGGGGACAAATAGCCCTACCAGTGATGCTGGAATTAAAAAGGAGGAGCAAGTGAGCTACAAATTTTGGTTGATTTATCCTTTTAAGATCTGTCTAACCAACTGGTAAGTATGCCATGAAACTATTACAGTATTTATTTGTTTTTTTTATTTTTTTCTTTAAACATCAGCGTGTGGTTGCCTTTTGCATGCCCCTAACTGAGGACCTGGCCCGCAACCTGGACATGTGCCCAGACTGGGAATTGAACCCTTAACCCTTTGCTTTGTGGGCTGGTGCTCAATCCACTGAGCTGCACCTGCCAGGGCTAGTATTTTATTTTTAAAAAGACTATAAACTATTTGATCCCCCTTCAGGCAGTGCCAAATGGTGCCAATGAAAACATCTTAACAAGGTGCCCTTTCTACAATGAAGACCCACCATTCCCAACTTTGAAGTTCAGTTATTACAGAGGATAACTGCTTCCCTAAGCACTGTAATTTTAACTTTGGGCATAACTGTTCTCTTCTTGATATTGTACAACACTCAGTGGTACTTGAGACTTCAGGAATCTTAAGGAGTTGAAATAGAGCACCATTTTAGCCCAAATGTAGATGCCACAGGAAAAAAAAATCAAACAATCTTGCCATGGCTCAGTTGGTTGGAGGTTGGAGCATCACCCCAAGCACCAAAAGTTATGGGTTTGATTCCTGGTCAGGGCACATACCTAGGATGGGAGTTTGATCCCTGGTTAGGATGTGTACAGGAGGCAACTGATCTCTCTCTCTCTCTCTCTCTCTCTCTCTCTCTCTCTCTCTCTCTCTCTCTCTCTCTCTCTCTGTCATCAGGAAATGTATCCTTGGGTGAGGATTAGAAAAAGAAGTCAAACAGCCTCTTACCAGTAGTATGGATTCCTGAAAAATATTAGGGAATAATAAATATTTCCCTAATTTGTGGAATCACTCCAACACTCCAAGTCCTTTGCGTGGTATTTAGAGCAGCCACTTTGACCACTTGGTGTGTTGCAGTGACTTGCAGGCAGCTATCAGCCTTTAGGGTGATTCTCTGAAGCCTTAGATCGCTGGATGCAAATCACATTCATATGTGGGAAACTGTTTTCAGCAGCAGCATCTTCCAGGTGATAAAAATAACTCCGCTTTAGCCAGTAGCCTTGGAGCCAGGTGTCCCCTTTCACTTCCTGTTCTCTGTTCATAACCTGCAAAGGAACATCTTGTCTTCTACAGTTTGGAATGTGATGTGTCTGGTCTCCCTAATTTAGCTGGCTAATATCTGTTTGCTTCTCGAACTGTCTAATATTGTGAGGGTCCTCACCTCTGCAATACTCGCATTTTACATTCCTCAGACAACAGTGTTTGACAGCGACCTGCCAGGCACCAGCCAGCATATTCATTCATACTTTTTATTTCTGTCATTTCCCCACTTTTTCGGTCTAAGCTGTTAATTACTAGGCAACAACTCTCATGTCAGTGAGTCTCTTAAAAGTCTTACTTTGTTTTATTTCCTGAAAGTTCTTTGAGGTCTTGCATTCTGATAATAGATGTATTTCCTGACAAATATCAGATCAGCTTTTAGACTTTGAGCATCTTCCCATGTCTCCTTTTTGAAATCCTCACTGACTAGTGGATATAATTTTTTCTTTTCCAATAGGTCCCGGCTAAGCTACTTCTCAAGGGCTCTTACGTTAATAAGCCGACATCCCTGAGCATAGAGGGGTGGTTGGTGGATATTATTAATCATTGAGTGATTTGGCTGCTGTCGGTGTTCCTTCCTGTGTCAAACTTCCCATTGTCAGACCTGGCAAAGAGCTTAAGCCCTGTTAAGACTGCCCTGGTGTACACCCTGCTTGACTGCAGTCTCGCCTTCCTGTGGTGACAGAATGGTGCACATCTGTGCCCCGCACACTGGAGCAGGCACTTTTCCCACTCACTGGCAAGAACCTCCAATGGACCTGCTAAAATAATAACTACTTAGCGATTTGTCATTGAGGCAAATAAAGGAATGTAAGTCTCCGCCTGACTCATAGGATCACCACCTGAGTCAGAACAAGTTTTTGATTTCGGCAGCCATATTTAACGGACCAATTAAAATTGTAAAAGAAAAATCTAGCTTCAGTTAATTACAATAAACCAATTAATATATCTGTTATTATATATAAAAATTGTTGTTTGGGGACTGTTCTTTATTGCTCAGCAGTGTAAGGGCCTCTCTTTTGAACTCTTGGTGGTTCTTTTCCATCATTTGCTCAGCCATGTCTCTTCTTAGCCTCATGTGTTAACTGATAACACATGTGTTTCACATCGGAACCTGGAAAAGGAATGCGAATGGCCCACGTATGGAAATACCTTTCCAAATTCCACACACCACTAGATAATATGCTGGCTAGACCGTCAGAAGTCACCCTAGAAAGGGGGAATTTGGATTGGAAAGGGATCAAAGGAATTGTGAAGCTCATATAATTGACTGCAGTTAAGCAGTAATAGGGTGGTCTGGAAAACTGGACAAAGGCCAAGTTCAAAATCACAAACACAAGCAATTCTCCCTAACCTTTTAGAATGAGGTGAGCTCTACTAAATAGAGAATAGAACAAGTCATCAACTTTTGTAGGTTTAATCCAGACATGGCTTAGAAAGGGACAAAGATCTTGAATCCAGCCAGAAAAACCTGCACTGATCCATCATAACCATCCACACAATTACTTCCTTTATCTTCCTTATCCTTCCCTCTCAGAAACAGGGTCCTCTCATAAGTTCTTGGTTATGTCTGGTAGATATCAGTCAATGTCTGTGACTCCTGCATTTCTTTTGTCCCCATCATAATGTCTAGCATAACATATTTGTTGAATGAATGAATGAATTGTGGATGCATGGTTTCAAAAGAGGGAAGGTGTTAGTAAGTGGAGAAAACTATGAAAACAACAAATTCTAGTTTTAAGGGTCAGAAGTATGCCTGCCTTCAGTGCCGTGGAGGAAGTAATATGACATGAGTGTGAGGCTACCAAATTCAATATTCCATGAGACAATAGACTAGGACAGATTACATACCCCCACAAACACACACACACACACACACACAACTGCGATCTGACCAACATTGCATACTACATTACATTGTAGAATCTACAGTGTATCTTTGTATGCTGAAGTCTCTGAAAAGACTTATAATAAAGATAACCTGATTAACCTTTATTTCACTTAGCTTTTCTCTCAACATATTTGGTCAAGAAATCTGGTTTATAACTGTTTACACACTGAGCACAGTTTGGCTAACACTGGTAGAAATTGACAAAATTATCATAAACTTGAGTCTTGCTGACCTGAGTTTGAGTCCTGGTTTACCACTTACTGTGTAATCCTCAATCAATTTAAGTAAACTCTGGTTTTTTCTTCTGTAAGGTGAAGATATTGTCTATTTCTTAAAATATGAAAATTGAACCAGATAATGCAGGCAATCCATTCTCTGCACATCTTGCAACGGGTAGATTCCCCACCACCACACACCTCCATCCAATTGTTGACACTGATGAACTGTACTCCTCTGTACCACACTGGCACATACAGATACAAACTTTTGTCCATAATCTCTGTGGCCAGCAGTAGGCAATTGTTATTTGCACTTATAAAAAGTGAGTAATTACAGCGGATTCTCCAGTCATGTCTTTTCATTCAATGTTGATATGTTACAACATTGATAAGATGCCATAGGAACTTAACTCTTCTTTACATCAAATAGCCTATGGTTTTGTTACAGTCATTTCCCTCTAAGTCACAGAGCCTATATATGATATTACTGTAGTCATTTTTTAAATAATTACTTCCAAAGCAAAGCTATGGCAGAGGACTCATAGTTATTTTGCATTTGTTGGTGGTATTGCTTCCTACGTTCTAGCAACATTATTTTCCTATTTTTCCCTGGACTTCTATATGTTCTTTCCTGGATGTTGAAAAGAAAAAATCTTTTTGGAAATGTCTTTTATTAACCCACCAAATAAATGGCTGTCTCAAACTGTACATAATAAGAAAAACAGCCATGGACTTTTATTTTGCTTTTACCATGTGTCTGGCACTGCTCTAAAGTGATTATGTATATAACTCAATTAACCCTCACAATAACTCAATGAATGTCCACTGTTATCTGCACTTTGCAGATGAGGAAACTGAAGCTCTGGGGTAATATACCTAAGGTCACCCAGCTAGTGAACCATGACAATAACTCTGAGTGACAAGAGCTCATGCAGATTAGCACATAAAAGGATGAAGTACAGATAGGGAAACTTTGAAGATATTTTTCTTGCCAAGTGTAGGTAAAAACTTACATATTATATAAATTAAAAAAATTATTATAGGGGGATTGGCTTACACAGTAGTGGAGGCTGAGAAGTCCCAAGATCTTCAGGTTGCAAGCTGGAGACTCGGAAGAACCAATGGTGTAAGTTCCAGTTTGAAAATTGGCATGTTTGAGGCCTGAGAAGAACCAATGTTTCAATTCAAGTCGTAAGGCAAGAGAAACGGATTCCCCAGCTCAAACAGGTTACAGAAAGAGTTCCCCCTCTTCTGTATAGGAGAGTCAACCCTTTTGTTTTATTCAGGCCTTCCATTGATTGGCTGAGGCCCACCCACATTAGAGCGGGCAACCTGCTTTACTTAGTCCACCAGTTCCAGTAATAATCTCACCCAGAAAACACGCTTGCAGATATAGCTGGAGTGATGTTTGATGAAATGTCTGGGTACCTTGAGACCCAGTCATATTGACACACAATGTTAACCATCATATATCCCAAAGTTTGTTTGTTTGTTTTACAAATTACACATCTTTGTCTAGTATTCCTGGTTTTAAGCAAGAGCAGCAGACTCCAGTAGGGTCCTATTGAGTTCAGGGGCCTCTGAACTCAACCTTTTCATGAGATGGAAGATACGTAATTGAATATTGGCAAATACTCCAAGATCAGTTACTTCAAATTTGAGCAGTTAAAGTTGGAGCAGGGGCCTCCTTGAAATAAAAATCTGCTCTTTTCCCTATGCCAGCAATCAGAACCAGTGAACCTGGGATCTCTGGGGTGATTTGTAGTGACCCCAAGTTGAGAGCTTTGTGTTCCGCATGCACAGTGCAGCCCAGGATCACATATGTATTAGGTCATAGCCTGTGCCCTGTGACAACTCAGAAAGTGAGAGGAGCTGGTTTATATTCAGAGATGAGAAAGGAAACCTGCTTTTGCCAGTTACGTTCAACATTGTTGTCTAAACATCTTGAGGGCAGTGAGGGTGTCTAAGCTGAACTGATTTCTGAACTTCAGACCTTGCCCTGTGCGCAGTAGCCAAGTAGTAAATATTGGCTGAAGGACTCAGCAGATGTTTACGAATCTACTGTGTGCTATCTTATGTTTGCTGGGGAAACAGTGATAAGGGGGAAAAAGTCCCAAGGAGCGATAAGGTGCTTCTTTCTGACAGAATCAAGCATGTGGACCATGTTACCTTTCTTAGTCCATGGTTTCAGCTCTGTGTAACTATTTCCTCTTTATTACTTATAACCGACCCCATACTGGGTGGTCCTGCGTGGTGGCCTTTAAGTTTCTGTTAGAATTCCTGGTATCTTAGACATCTAGAGCGTCTTAGGGTGTTACAAATTATTTGGTGACTTTTTTTTTTTTTTTGTCATCTGGGGAAAAAAGTTCTTCCAGAAAAAAAAAAAAACCTCTCCGTTTGACTCTCTGAATGTGAAAAAGAAATGCAGTTGGGATGGCAGGGGCTTCTTGTAAGCTAGAAAGGAGAGGAAGGGACTTGACAGGTGACACTGAGCTTTGTTCAGCAGCGGGGACAGGAGGTATTGGGCAGGAGCACGGTGCTATTTTATGATTCCCTTTCTCTAGGGCCCACCACTAAGTAAGAGGCTTCTCTGCCATGCACAGTGCACTCTCCTCCTTGAAGTGAAATTTTATTTTCCAACCTGGCCCAGCGGGTGAGATTCTCCATCTGCGTAAGGTGACAGGCAGAGAAGCAGATATCAACACCACTGGCTATTTGCGGAATTTGGGCCCCCTCAAGGCCACGCTCTTCCTCCAAAGGAGGGAGCACCCCCTGATGCCCATCAAGCCTGCCCACACTCTGAGCCTTTCCGTGCAAGGGCAGGAAGGAGGGGAGTCCTGCTAATGGGGCCCAGTCCTCAAGTTACTTCAGGGAAAATGGATATCATTAGAAATACCTGGAAGGCTGAATGTGTTTTCTGCTGTGGGACGGTTTCAGTGGAACCCTAAATCATAGATTTTTTGAAAATAGTAGGTAAGACCACACTAGGTGTGGCAACTGGAGGAGGATACATACTTTGATTGAACAACATAGGAAAGGAAATTCATCATGACCAGTGCTCTCCTTCCCTCTTCTCCCTGTGACCTCCTCCAGTGGCCCTCTTGATGAAAATCAACAGGGCAGTGGGACACATTTTGCAATTTGGTTGTTCTTAGGGAACCTGGTAGGGCAGCCTTATAATTGTTAATCCAAAGGCAGTGACAGAGCCCTGGTTGTCATTATCAACAGCACTAACAATGAAGTTGTAGTTGAAGTTCTGTTTGTTGACCAGCAAGCACTGACATAAACACGGGACAAAATGTTCTCATTTGTGGGACTTGATTAAATGTTCTTATTTCCAAGTGAGCAGAGTGGCTATTTTCAGAGGAATCCATTATATTAAGAGGACAGCCCATCAATAGCCTAATTAAGAGGAAAGGGAGGGTGGCTAGGGAACTATCACTTAAAGCTGTTTGGGTTTAGAGCCAAATGGAGCTTTTCCATGTGAAGTGTGTATGAAACTCATGTCAGATGCCCTCCTACAGAGGGGGCTGGTTTTAGGTAATGATGGTTTTGCTTCATCATTAACCACCTACTGATAGGTTTGAGACTGCTGGAAGCTTGTAAAACCACCTTATCAGAGAGGATTCTTTGGATAGGTGTTTTCCCATCCAGTGACAATGCATAGCCTGGAGCCGCTGATGGGCTGAAGGGGATAGTCCTGACATTAGAGCTGAGCGCCGAGTTTTAGAACAGCTGGTCATGGTTTTGGTGCATCTCAGGTGCTAATGGTAAAGATAACTGCAGAAAATCAATGCTACTGCCTTGAAAGAAAGGGAGGATGAAATTTGAGGCTTGGAGTTTGTTTTTTTTTTCTTTTAAGGTGAAAACTAGCCCAAGATATCAGAACAAATAGAGGAACTTTTTCTTTGTCATACCGTCTCCTTTCTAGTTATAGGAGACAGAAACTGAGGACAAAGTCTGGGCTTCTATGTGAGGGTAATTCAGAGTGTTGGAGACTATTTCAAAGGAAGGAGGTGGAGCTTTCTCTAATCAGAAAACAGCAGTTGTCACTCCTGTGCCCACTAGGCATCATTGGCACAGGGCATGAACCAGGTCTGCCACTGGGCTGTGGGCCAGAGAAATGGTGGCAATATTTTTGTCTGTTGACAGAATGGGAGCTATATATTTTTAAAATGTGAACAGTGAAGTGGTATCAGCTTATACTTCCCACATTTTGTTATTTATGATGTTTTGTTTTGTTTTTTAAGATTTTATTTATTCACTTTTTCAGAGAGCTGAGAAAGGAGGGAGAAAGAGAGGGTGAGAAACATCAATATGTGGTTGCCTCTGGCCTACAACCCAGGCATGTGCCCTGACCAGGCATGGAACTGTGACCGCTTGGTTTGCAGGCCAGCGCTCAATCCACTGAGCCACACCGGCCAGGGCTTATGATGATTTTTAACTCTTGATCCTTTTTAAACAGTAACTGGAAGGAAGTTTATCTTAATATTATCTAATAGTGGAGGAGGGGATAAAAGCTTATCAAAAGAGATCTAATATACTTAAGATTATAAAAATAAATAGCTACCTGCTTAGCTGAAAACTCTTTCTTGAAATATTTTAGGTAGTCCTTTCTACCCAAAGATCAAGGGTGGGACACAATCCAGAGCACCTTCAGCTGGTGCACATCCTGGTGATGTAGGAGATGCCAGGTTTCTTTCCTCTGCTTCAGGGGCTGCTACTTCCTGTAGATAGGTACTCCGGAATCTGGGCTCTTCCTTGATTGCTAGGTTACTGTGGTTTGAGTCCCATCAGAGTGAGCTCAGCTGCCAGCAGCAGCTATGTTGTAGTATTGTGTGGAGAGTAGGGTGATTAATCGTCCTGTTCCAGTCTGCCAGCACAGAGGGGGTTCCCAGGACATGGGAATTCAGTTTTCATATGGGAAAGTCCTGGACAAACCAGAATGAGTTGTCATCCCATGTGGGGGTAATAGATTTGACCATAAATTTCAGCATTGCATTTCAAAATATTAAGTGGTTGACATTCTCAGTGCTCCTGAACCTACTTGACAGTGCAGAGTGGACTAGTTCCCAAAGTACCTTGCTTCCATGTTTAGCCAACTTCTGGATTTGCTCTTGATATGCTCCTTCTAGAAAGGAACTCAAAAACAACTCTAGAAGATGTCTCATTGGCTTTGGTGGCTCTGACTTTTTGCAGACTGGTGCAGGGAGCAAGCTTGGTGCCAGAAGGCCTTACCCTCCCTTGACCCCCAGCCTCCCACACCTCCTTCAGCGGAGTGTCACCACTTTCATCTATCAGGAGAAAGGCTTCATGCCTCAAAATCTAAAAAACTATATTTCCAAGCCAGTGAATAGATGCCTGCCTGTCTCTTCTGGCTCCAGCATTCTGAGGTCTCCTAGGAAGAATTCCTCATTTTCCTAATGTTTTTGAATGGAATGAATTTAAGAAAACTACTTGTTAAATGGTTTCTTTGATAGTGGGAGATACTCACTGTGTGGTCCTTTTATTTTTAGTAATAGTGTTGGAAAAATCAGGTTTTGTTTATTCTGAATGTCTCGGGGGGCTTGTACAATTGTGTAGTCTAGAAAAGGCTGGGATTATAAATTATTATAAACGTTGACTGGGTGGGGAAATTCATAGAACCAAAAATACTGCAACATATAAGTCGGCCTATAGGTTTTCCACTTGTTCATTGCCCAAAAATGTATATGTTGGCTGAAGAGAATAAACTGAGAAAGCACTTTCACAGAGAAATATGTATAAATACATTTAACTGTGCTGTGCTTTTGTCAAATGTGTTTTTATATCCCATTTCTTGCCTGTCCAAAAAGCCCCAATTTTGAGTTTTTCATTTTTGCTGCCTTCGTATAAATCTTGTCGGTTGGACTTGTTTTTGGTTAGATAAATACATTCATGTTGTAATACTTCCTAGTCTTTAGTATCAACCACATATTTTAAAGACCTTCTTTGAGCTGCTAATTATCATCATCATCATCATCATCATCATCATTTATTTATTTTCTTTTGATTTTTTTTTTTTTCCCCAATAGAATACTGAGTTTTCTACATGGCTGTGGGCATTTTTAGGTATGTTGGGGGCTGGTAGTATTTGCTTCTGAAGCATGAAACCCCATTTGAATGAACCCCCTTTGGCTTCTTTTTATGGCAAATCAACTGCCCTCTGTGAATAACAAGATCCATTCTTTAAAAGAAAAATCACACTGCTTTGGTATCTTAGGAGTGCAGTTCAATAAGCATAATGCATGGTAAAACACCTTATTTCAATAGAGCAGATAAAGCCAACAAAAAAATGAAAGGATGTAAGAAATAACTTCTAGTGTTCTTCAGCTTTAATTATGAGAAATAAGTAGAAAGGAAAGTTTATAAAGTTTTTTGCACAGTGATTGTTCGCTGTCTTTTACTCTAAGGTGCATATGCTCTTAGGGGAAAATAGAGAAAATGAATGTTTTTGTGGGGTTTTTTTCCCTCACATTTTCTGCCTTTAGTTTTTACTTTATAAGGTCAATGTTACACTTGCCTTTTAAGCCACCCACAGACTCAGCTATTTGGGTTGAGGCTGGATTATCTCTCACTGGGACAGAGGCTGGCTCAAGTTTATTATTATGGGATGGCCTTGCCATATCAAGACTCATTTTAATGAAATTTCTGCTTACAAAACCTTTCATTACAGGCAGTGTTTTAAAGTTTCTGCCCTGGCCAGGTGGCTTAGTTAGTTGGAGTGGTATTTTGTAAACTAAAAGGTTGCTGGTTCAATTTCTGGTCAGGGCACATACATATCTAGGTGCAGGTTCAGTTTCCAGTTGGTCAGTCTGTCTTTCTCCCTTCCTCTCTTCCTAAAATCAATAAATATATCCTTGGGTAAGTACTACAATTTTTTAATAAGTAAAGTGTTATGTTTTTCTAAGTCAAGGAGAATTTTTCTGAGAAAAACATCTTCATCACCAGGCTGGATACTTTTCCCATCTTATCTTAACTGCTTTTTCTAAATATGAAGACACAAAAGAAGTTAAAAATAAACATTTTTCCCCTGAAAAATAAACCCATAATTTTGTTTTATTTTTATAATAAAATATGACAGGTAAAAATCATTGTGTTATGCTTCAAGGGAGTGCCATGAAGGGGGTGGGGAGTACTGAAAAATACATAGCTGGAAGTCAGGTTGTCAATAGGTTTAGTGGAGGAAGTAAGAAATTAAATTTTAGAACATTGGAGATGAGATAACTGGGAATTCTGTTTGGAATGCCCAAGTATACTTACAAGCATTTAGAATATGCATGCCTGGAATTTGGGGATACTGTCTAGGTTGCAGCCATAATGGGGCGGGCCTGAGACTGGCACAGGGGAGTTCTGGAGTAAGCCTTTCGCACAGCACTTGAACAAGATCCCAGCCAGTGTCCTCTAGCGGATGCTGAGGAGCCCTGTTTAATTCAGAGCCCAAGTTTTCCCAACCAGCTTTCAAACCATGAGTCTTTGCCAGAGCACTTCAAGTCTCTTGGCTTCTATTGAAATTCAGTTGCCTGCAAGAAGATTCATATATCCAGCTTTGTTAACTGTACATTCAGGTGAAATGTTTCTGCGAGATAACTGAAGCCCGTATTTTGATACAACAAGGTGACAAAACGAAAAGGTAGAGTAATTTAGTATATAAAACTCCAGATGTTTTGTAATTACTATCATCTTGTCACTGGTCATTCCATCAGGTGAAAGTAGTGATTCCAAGAACCACATGACTGGAACCAGTGGGCTTCTGACATGATAGGAAGCACTATTTGGCATCTATTTTTATTTTGAGGAAAAAATAAAGGACAAGAAAGCATTCTATTCCAAGTTTCCAAAAAGGCTATGTTTTTAATTCTGCACCACAGAAAATGCAAACAAATTTGTAATTACACTTCATGCATGGAGCTCAGCAAAGGAAAAATAAATTGGTATCCATCTACCCAAAAGCCATAAATCAGACATAGAGTGGCTAATCACAGATATAAATTGCACACTTCATGCTGATTGCTTTCTCCTTAGTCTGTTGTGTATAATTAAGAATGTAGATCTTAGGCTGGCTGTATTTTTTTTTGAAGAATGACTCAAAAGCATAAAGTTAATTTTTAAATTCTCCTAATTCTGATTTATACTTTTTGTTCCTTTTTGGTTAAAGTATTATCTTCAGGAGACGCCTATTAAACTGTAAATACTGCCTCAGGGTAGTTTTCATAGCACCACAACACTGAAGCATTTCTCAGAATAACCAGAGCCACTTGATGAGAAAATATGACCATTTTTATTGTGCATAAACAACAACTTTCTGGAGCAATCATTAATTGGTTCAAAGGGGGTGGAGATGGTCCTCAGAGCCTCAGCATTGGTTAGGCTCATCTTAAAAACTATGGAGGAAATAGTGCAGCAGCTACTAGAAAATACTTGACAGTGGCTCAAAAATATTAAAAATAGAATTATCATATGACTCAGTTATCCCACTTCTCAGTAAATAGCAAGAAGAATTGAAAACAGGAACTCAAACAGATATTTGTACACCCATGTTCATGACAGCATTGTTCACGATAGCCAAGAGGTACAAGCTACCCACTGGCCTGTCAGTGGAAGAATAGATACAGTAATATGATAAGTACTTACAATGGAACACTGTTTAACCTTAAAAGGGAAGGAAATTCTGTCATGTGCTACACCAGAGACTAACCTTGAGTACCTTATGCAAAGTGTAATCAACCAGTTACCAAAGGACAACTACTGCAGGATTCTACTTATCTGAGATACCTAGAGTAGTCAAATTTATAGACATAGAAAATAGAGTGATGGCCACCAGGAGCTGGGGATAGGGAGGGTAATTATTTAACAGGTATAGAATATCAGTTTTGCAACATGCAAAGGATCCTGGAGATGGACAGTGGTGATAGTTGCACAACAGTGTGAATGTACTTAATGCCACTAACCAGTACACTTCAAAATGGTTAAGATAGTAACTTCATCTACTGTTTAGTTTACTTCAATTAAAGAAAACAAAAACAAGAGTGATAGAGGAGTGGGCTGCACCACAAGCAGTCAGTTCCAGTTAGTAGGCAGCAGGGCCCAGGCTGCGGTCATTCTAGTCTAATCTAGTCACCAGCGGTGCGGTCTGGAGAGACTGGACCCAAGTGGCGCAGCCTGCAGCGTGAGGCCCACGCTGCGAGTTGGCAAGAAGGGAGTGCCAAGCACCAGGAGAGAGAGATTGGCAGTGGCCTCCTTCCAACAAGGAAGGACACCATTGCCACTGCTATGGCCAAGGAATTGTTCCAGTGAGGGGAATTTCAGGCATTGTAAATCATTTATGCATGTGGGCCAGAAGGGCCTTTCAATCCCATCTGGGCTACTGTCCTTGTAAGCAAATAGAGGGGTGATGTCTGTCATGGGGACAGGATGGAGAACAAGCACAACAATGATCTTGGGTCTCACCTTGCTGGTTGCTCAAGAAAATCTTGATGGTAGTAGACACACCACATCTACCTTCAGCTTATAGTGAAGTAGAGTTAAGAAGGAATCTCAGAATTAATAGACCGTAGTACTACTTTTTTATCCCAACAATTTGTGACTGACTACAATAATATTTTTAGATGCTTAAGAGAGCAACTTGGTGATGTGGTTTTCAAGTGATTGTTTTATTTGTCAGGAAGACTTCAACCCTTTTGTTTCGCCATAAGCCTGGACTTTTCCTGGACCACAGAAGCACCTTATTAGGCATTAGACTAATGGAGTGGCCTATGTATCAATTCAGTTTATACACATGTACAGAGGGTTCTGAACATGCCACAGTGGCTCACCAAATCAGACAAACCTAGCCCAACTGAGTAAACCCTTCCATGCCACAAGAAATCCCTGCTGATGCTGCATGTCTCCTTTACCAAAGAATTCTGTAGAATCAATCATAGCTAGCCCCAGTGCCTCTACCCACGCACTTTATTGCGTACAATTAATTTTGTGACCTTTACTTTTCAGTAATAGTTCTTCATTTGGGAAGTGCAGATTGTAAACAATCTAATCAGCCCCCTAGCTTTTGGCTATTTGCATTCCATCTGCTTTATAATGCCACTGTACAAACCAGCTGTGCTAGGAAATGAAAAAGGATAGGCTGACTGAATCTTTTCCTCTGGAAGAAACGGTTGTGGCACATTAAGATTGTCAAATGACAAAGCCTTCCTTTGGTTGTGTGTGTTGAGCTAAGTCAAAGTGTCATGTTTCTTTCTTCCTTAGTACCTGAGGTGATTCTTCTTAATGTTAGAATTATGAACAAAAAAATTGTAAAAACCTAAAAAGGAATCATTCCCTGGCTGGGTTTCTCAGTTTTGATTAGAACATCCTCCCAGTATGCCAAGTTTTCAGGTTCAATCCCTGGTCAGGCTCCACACAAGAATCAACCAATGAATGCACAAATAAGTGGGACAATAAATCAATTTCTCTCTCTCTCTCTCTCTCCCTCCCTCCTGCTCCCCCTCTCTAAATATCAATCAATAAGACATTTTTAAAAAACTTAAAAAAAAATTGTGAAAGGGATAATTTTAATAATAAAATGTAAATAGTTTTATTAAATATAATAAAATGTTACAAAGCATTAGATCTTAGACTCAGGAGCCACTCTAAATATATATGAAGAAAATATGGATAAAAGATTGAGCCCAGAGTGGGAATATTAGTAAGAATTCTTGAATTTTTCTTCCCAAGCCTTGGCTCATTAGTTGTTTATTTTGTGGTCATGATTCTTCAGTAATCTTTTTTTTTTTGAAGAATTTTTATTTATTATTTTTAGAGAGAGGGGTAGGGAGAGAGGCAGAGAGGGAGTGAGTCATCAATGTATGGTTGCCTTTCACCTGCCTCCAGCTATGGACCTGGCTGGAGACCTGGCTTGCAACCTGGTTATGTGCCCTGGCTGGGAATCGAACCAGCAACCTTTGGGTTCGCAGGCCTGTGCCTTATCCACTGTGCCACCAGCCAGGGCCCCAGTAATCTTTATTCCATGTCTTAGGCCCTACTTTTTGAAAAGGAGATGTTGATACTTGTTTGTCAAGTCTTGCAGACTTGTACTGCTGTTGTGCTAATTTCTTGGATAGGCACCAAAGACTTTCATGTGTATATAGTAATGCTTATACTTGTTTTTATTCAGAGACTGCTTGAAAGAGCTCGCTTTCTGTGTTGACCATGAGCTTGACTCCTCAGATACAGGCTGTGCAGAACTTGTGTTGGAGAAGGTATAAGCAGATGACCACCAAAGGTGCTTGCCTCTGGCTCCCTTCTCAATGTGAAATAATGCTAGGATTCCTCATTTCCATTTTATCAAGGAGCAATGCCAAAGCCACCAAGCAATGAGCAGTAAATTTAAATTGAAGCTCAGTTTTCTGACGAGTCTTCATGTTTCAACACTTTCTCATTAGAGGTGTGTGGGGCAACGATTGCGCAAGTTCTTCGAAGGCAGTGTTTTGTATGTGGGGTTTTCTTGTTCCTTTCAGGTTTGGAGCTTAGCTCTTTGATTTCAAGGAGAAGAGCTTGGGCAGGCTATAGCAGTTGGGCTGTCTCTATTGGCAGCGGTTCCTGGAGTCATGGATGAATTGGGAATTATTTGGGGGAACATATGGAAGCAAGATGGGATGAGAACAAAGGTTGTGTGGTGCCTGGGTGGGCAACTAAGAATGAGAGCAGGAAGAATGTCTTGGTCTCAAGCCCTTTAAGCTACAGATGAGGCTCCAGAAAGAACACAGGGCTCCCAACCAATGCTTCATGTATTTAAGGACAATTCAGTCTCTACTTCCCTTATCAACTGACTTCTACACCCCAGTTTGGATGGATCCTCTTAAACCTTTCAGGCAAGACTAATTACAAGCAGCCAGTTATCCTATAATTCACTGATTTGTTTGGTCTGGCTATAAGATTAGAGAAAATTACACTTTTGATGCAGAGTGAGGAAAACAAGAGTAGTAAGTAATGGGGTGAAAGTTTTGCTTGGCACCTGGGGTATGCACGGCCATGTGTGTACATGCTGGCAGAGTGATGAAGAGAAGAAAAGGAAGAAATACACTAGTTTTTCAGTTTGTCTCCTAAATTAAACTTCAATATTTTGTTTGTCTTTCTACCCTGTGTTATTTCTTCAGTAAGTTTATGTTATGTGGATTAGAATCTGTAGGACTAATTTCGGAATTCTAGTTCTTCAAATCCAGGGTTCATAAAATTACTCAAGCTGACAAGTGGGGAACTATGCACTGGGTAAGTCACCTGCCCACTCTGGTTGGTTGCATTGCTGATTTGGAATGATGACTTTCAGTGACAAGGGTAGACTGCCTACCTCTTTCTCTAACACACTCTTTTGGATTATTCATTGAAACATTGCTTGAGAAAACTCTAGAGATATAAGTAGGTAAATAACAGGTATTATTTAAGACCATTAAGCCAAGTTGTGTAGGTTTTTTGTTTTTCTTGTAGCAATTCTAGCAACTTATTGCAAACAGTTAGTTAGGTTGAATTTGTATTGATTGCCAGGCTGGTACAATGGCAGAAGAGAAGGGCAAGGCCAATGAAAATATTTGCAAGGAATTAATAAAAAAATTGGACACAGAACCTATACTGGGTAGGGAGGACAGTGAGTATATGAGGTGGAAGGTGGATTGGAAAAGTAGGGTAAGAGCCACGTGGGGTCAAGGAAATCATTGGAAACGGGTTCTAAGTACGTGTTTTTGACTGGTTTCATCTTTATGCCTTCCATATGACTGTGCCCGCATTGATTAAATTACACCCTCTACAGCTAACTGTCCTGAGAGCACATGAGGGTAGGGAGGGAAGGACTAGTGTTTATACAGCCAATAACCAAACTCTGATATCAGGGAAAAACTTGGGAGCATGGTTTTTATTTAATAGACGGTTACAATTTGAAAGATTATGGAAGATTTTTGTTGTTGTTTATCAGCCTTTATTAAATTTGGGGTTAATGTAATTTTTTAAAAAGCTCAGCTGGTTTTTAATAGATTTAAAAAAAACCTTCTCCCTTCAAAATTTCATTTTTCCCTGAATAACAGTAAATCACAAGCAATGGTAAGATTAATATTTAGTCTTTTGGAAATAATTTTTTTTAAGTAAATTACAACCATTATAGAAAACTCAGGAAGTTCAAAAGCATTTTTAAAAATTTTATCCTACAGACATAAATGTTTTTACATTTCTTGGTGTGTATTAAAATAGTTTCTATTTCTTAATGCCTTGTCTCTTTATTTCATTTTATTTTTTAGAAGATTTTACCTATTATTTTCAGAGAGAGGGGATGGGAGAGAGGCAGAGAAGGAGAGAGACATCAATGTATGGTTGCCTTTCCCCTGCCTCCAACTACAGACCTGGCTGGAGACCTGGCTTGCAACCTGGTTATGTGCCCTGGCTGGGGAATCAAACCAGCAACCTTTGAGTTCACAGGTATCCATTATGCCACCAGCCAGGGCTTCACTTTAGTTTTTAATAGCTGTAAGATATTTGTGTTACTTCTTAAATATGTAAAATTACTATTGTTATCACACATTAAAATTTTTTATATTTATGATATTATGAATAACTCTTCCATGAACCTCGGCATGAAACTAGTTTAAGTGGTAAGTATGCCAGTTGAAGGGGCCATGACCTGTCCTGATCATGGCATAGGTCCTGGAATCAGTGCTTCTATTTCAGCAAGTTCCAGGACTGTCTGGGAGAAAGTATCATTGTAAGGGTGTTAGGTATGTGGGAAGATAAAAGAACCTCACTTTTGTATCCAGTTTTTACTTCTTTTTTATCAAGTTCTTTCATCACTGAGTACCTGTGTCAATGCTGACAGATGCTCTAAGTTGTAAACTTTCCTGTGGGCTCTCGTTTTATCCATCACATCTCCTAGGATCATGCATTTCACCAGGATCTTAAACTTAACATCTTATAGGAGAAAACTTTAAATCATAGAATGTGTATTTGCTCATTCAGCCCCTCACCTCATAAGAATGAAAGAGAGTGCTATTATTAAGTTTTGATGGCAGAATACTTTGGTATAGCTCACGAAATACAAATATTTGTGCTAGTCCAGTCTTGAGAAAAATGGACAAAAGCTCTTTGTAACACAGGATTTGTAGTTATATAATTCATATTTTTTCCAGTGTGTTCTAACATTTCTCAGATGTAAAGGTGTGTTACCAAAAACAAATAGATGTAAAACAGCGCTGTCTTGTTTAACGTCATGCTTCTTGATTTGTCAGTCATGTGTTATCTCAAACCGAAATGGATTTTCCTACTTTTATGCTTTTGCATTTTTCTCAACAAGGCTATCCACTCAAACGTAGGAAGCATTCTTATTTTCCAGTGAGGAATGGAAAACTAAATTGCTTTTGGACCCTTTAATAATTATGTGAATTAATATTGCCCCTTCAAAACTTATACATAGGGAAGATACAGATCAGGTAGACTGGTTTTTGATGGTAACTAGGAAGGAGATTGACATAAAACATCTGATGGTTTATAATTATATTTAATAATTTAAGCGGAGAAAGATGGTAAATTATTGTCCCTGTAAATATTCTGTGCTTACCTCTTTTAGTTTTCCTTTTATTGGATTATACTTGCTTCTTGGTATTTTAAAAAGATAGCATGAAGTTTTTTTCTTTGTTTTTTTGTCTTGTTTTGTTTTTAAATGAAAAGACAAGCTCATCACATTTTATTGGAACAGCTGCAAGTTAGTTATAGTCTTTTGAATTGGTATTGCGTCTCTTTTGGTAAGACCTATCCTGGGAATTGTCAGAATTTTAGAAAACTATTTCATGGGTGCTGGCTTCTCCAGCATGGAAAGATTGTAACTGAGCAAACTGGGGCTCAGCCATGTGGTGCTTTGACACAGGCCCCAACAATTAGTGTTGAAGCAAACAGGTTTTTAGTAACAGCCTTCTAGCCTTGGGATGCAGGGGTGCTGGGAGCATTCCTGCCCAGAGCCCTCCTCTCCCACAAGACCCAGCACTTCTGCTCACTAAAAGTGCATAAGCCAAACCAGAAGTTCCCCATATCCTTATCTGCCCTTAAGCCAGTTCTGCTAACAGGTCGCCATCCTCTCACAGCAGCTCTCTCCTTCAGGATCCAGGGTACACTGTTCTCAGACTTCATGTAGTGGTTCAGGGAAACATGTGCTGTGTTACGCTGGATCATGCTGGAGCTCAGGGGGGCACATGTCCCAAGAGAGTGGCTTCTCCATGCGTCCTTCAGGGAAGCGGTTCAGCACGCCCAGTCACAGCTCAGGTGCAAAGCACCTCCCAGGCTTGGTTAGGCAGGCCACCGCACAGCTCCACCAGCTTTGCTTCTTTCTCCAGACCTCATAACCAACTCCTTCTTTCACACTTTCAGCCCACATGGTTTCTACCCCTTCTCTCTCAGACCACCCTTACTTTAAATGGGTGGTCCAGAACTTCCTAAGTAACCTCATATCTAGCCCCTCCTATGATGTGCTGCTTTTGCCAGCCCCCCTCTCCCATCTTTTACCTCCTTCCAGCTGCCATCTATAGTTGTGGCAAGAATTCCCTGTGATGCACGGACATCTGGAGTGGATATCCACCTCCCCTGGCTCTGTCAGGAGCCACTACCTGCTCTCAGAGCCCTGTACACCTTCCACCCTGGTGGCAGTCCTCTCTGGTCAAGCAAGGCATATCTATTAACTTGCCATTATTGTGCAAAGTATCTTTAAATACTATAACATCCACTTCTCCCTTCTCTCAACCAAGAAATGTAGGGAATATTTCAAGGAATGGCCCCTGCATCCTGTTAATAGATGCCAAATGCAAATGTTTCAGAAGTGTTGATTCAACAGGATCCCTTTGGTGCCCAGACCAACCTTGGCATGTTTAACAATATTTCCCCAAATGTGGTTGCCTATGTGGTTTTAAGTGTTTTTTTACTATTTTATTAGGTGATATAAACTCCCCTTTTTATGTAAATTTGAGGAATTACTCATTGAGTCCTATGTGCTTTATGTGCATCAATGCCCCTCAGATACCGTTTGAGACGTGTAATGTTTTTATTCTTATTTTACTGATGAGGAAGTAGAGTTGCAGAGGGGCTTGCCCAGGATCACAAAATCTTATTTCTAGGGAGTGTAATCATAAATCTACATGTTTTTAATTCCTTCATTCCCTGGATTCTGGGACCTGATGTTCCTCATCTGCTACACATTTTCATGGTGCCCCCTGTTCTGAAGGCTGAATGCTAATGCCATCTCCATGTGCAACCTTGAGGCTGGGCCAGTGATCAGTGAATCAGTTCTATTAACAAAGGTGCCAGTGTAGTTATTTTTTGTTTAGTAGGAAAAAATGGCCATTAATATGTTATGTTTTAGTCATTCATAGATTGATTGCCGCAAGGAACTTAAACAGTTTTGGAAATCCACCATTAACAAATCATAATAGCAAGACGCTATACAAATGTACTAAGCGAGTACTGTGTTATGGGTTTGTCTAAATTATAAAAGTATGGGAAAATGGGGACAAAGAAATTTCTCTCCCTGACTTAGAACTTGCTGGACTTGCCTAATGTATACCTTACCTAAGAATTTAAAAATGTGGCCTGTTTAAGAATAGGGTTTACTCAGCCAGGTGGTTACTGTTGGTTGGAGTGTCATCCTGTTAGGGGTTCAGTTCCCCGGTCAGGGCACAAACCTAGGTTGTGGGTTCAATTTCCAGTCGGGCAATATGTGGGAACCAACCTATTAATGTTTCTGTCTCTCTCTGTCTCTGTCTCTCTCGCTCTCTCTTTCTTCCCCTCAAATTAATAAACACACTGTTAGGTGAGGATTTACCCCCCCCCCCCAAAAAAAAAAAGGCCCTGATTGGTGTGGCTCAATTGGTTAGGTGTCATCCTGCAAAGCAAAAGGTCAATTCCCAGTCAGGGCACATGCCTGAGTTGCAGGTTTGGTCCCCAGTTGGGGCATGTGTAAGAGGCAAGCAATCAATGTTTCTCACACTGATGTCGCCCTCTTTTTCTCCTCTCTTCCTCTCCCTTAAAATTTTGTTTTTTAAAAATAAAAAGAATAGGTAAGAGCTTGAAAAGGAAGACTGTGTTAGCATTTGCACAATTATTTTTGTGCGTGTGTGGTTTAAAAGAACATAAAAGGAAATCATCAGACAGAAAGTTTGTAATTTCAGAAATAAAACTTCAGAAAAAGCAAAGAGAATCTTTTCAAGAAATTTTGATGTAGACCTCTCATTTAAGAGATGCCATGGACAGGGTTTCCCAATATCTGACCTAGTCAAAAACCTGGATGGTGTCAGGGATCTCCTTGCCTTCTTTAATAAACCTATAGAGACGCAGCAGGGTCATTTTGGAAAAGAAAGCAGAAAAATGCATGACGATAGCTGTCCTATTCCAAATGCAGAAATTAGACTGGTTGTGAAATTAGGTTGGTTTCTAACTGTAAAAGATGCTAGTAAAATTTCCTAGAATCTTCACTGGCTAAAAATCTTCAGTATTAATCAACTTGAATTTGTGAAAGTGAACTTCAGGTATTTAAGAGAAAACTCACTATAGCAATTGAATAGAAAATGAGAGGAGAGTCCAGCAGTACTGACTATGGCTTAAATAAAATTCAGTTAAAGGAAACAATGAGGGGCCCATTCTAAGGTAGGGAAGGTAGGAGGATCCACAGGATGAACAAGGAACCCTTAAATAGCTGAGACCCAAACAAGAAGGCTACAAGCAAGTAGGGGCTGGCAGAGGGCCAAGGAGTGCAAAGACGGAGCAGCGAGTCAAGTCTGGAAAGCTCACGCAGGAAATGGGAAGCTACTTTCAAAACACATCAAGGGAAATATTCTTCAAATACAGCAGTTGCAACAGGACAGGGAAGTGTTGTTTCTCTGTTTAGTAGAGGAGGGAGTTGGTTTTAAATGACAGCAATAGGTCAAGTTGTACCTGCCCCTCCCCCACCACCACCATTTTTTTCCCCCCAAAAGCAAAGCTTCTTGTTATAAGAGTCTGGAAGTATTGACTGGGAGTAGGGGAAAGAAACAACATTATAAGAAGAGCTGGAGAAAGGCTGTTTTAGTAGACTGCTTATATTAACATCCGTAGGCACCAATGGACACCATGATCAAATACAGTTGATCGGTGAACAGCACAGATTTGAATTGTGCAAGTCTACTTATATGCAGAGTTTTTTCAGTAAATACTGTACATGTATTTTCCTTACAATTTTCTTAATATTTTCTTTTCTGTAGCTTGCTTTATTATAAAATATGGTATATGATACTTGTAATATACAAAATGCAATGTGGGTAAGTGTAGTAGAAGTACAGATTTAAGTCTATTTTGATGTAGGCATTTCCCCCCTACAGTCTGCTTGTATAATTTTATTCACCCAAATTCCAGCAAAACAAAAACAGAAAAAAAAATTTACACTTTCCTATGAATATATTAGATATTATTTCTTGGTGAATGTAGGTTCGTTGAATGCAATTTTGTGCCAGTTCAAAACAATTGAAAAACTGAACCAAGTTTTTTAAGCAGATTTTAGCTTGATTTTCTTATCTATAAAACAAGATACCATATTTTTCTTAGTGTTAATCAGGTTTATGCCTAAACCAGCATTTTAAAGCAGGTTTTGAAGCTTGGTTTTCTTATCTATAAAGGGTCACACCTTTGTGACCCTTTATCTTTATTTTTGTTAGGGCAGGAAAAAGTCTGTTTAAAAATGTTATCTTCAGGCCCTGGCTGGTGTGGCTTAGTAGAGTCAGCACCAGCCTGGGAACCTGTGTCGCTGGTTTGATTCCCAATCAGGGCACATACGCAGGTTGCAAGCCAGGTCTCTAGCCAGCTTCCCAGCTGGAGGCAGGTGAAAGGCAACCATACATCGTGGTTTCTCTCCCTTTCTTCTTCCCTCCCTTCTCCTCTCTCTAAAATACTGAATAAAATCTTTTTTAAAAAGCAACTTAAAAATTGTTATATTTTTGGATATAATGCATATGAATAATATACATTTGTATTCTTCATTGTGGTCTCCATTCAAATCAGGTAGCTTTAGTTATAAGGTTAGCCACAATATATCAAAATATATAGTTTTGACTATATGTAAATTTATACATTAAAACAGAAACTGAGGTGGAAACTCATCAATTTTACCAAAATAGCAACATGTGTGTATGTGTGTGTACTAGGTGGGCAAAAGTAGGTTTGCAATTTAATACAAATACTGAATACAGTAATTAATAAAGAATAATACAAGAATAAACTGTTTCATGTACTCGCAACTGTAAATGTACTTTTGCCCACCCCTGTATTCTTTCATCCTCTACCTTCCTGCCTGTTATATTATCTTCTACCACCTTGCTTTCAGCCATGCCTCCAAGTTACACTGACCTAAATCCCTTCCTCCTCTTCATCCTCACCACTTTCCAATTTCTTGCACATCTTCCAGGTTATAGACATTTTAATAAGTGCTGGATCTAGTACTGATCCCATTATAACATTTCTTGCTATGACTCACTTTACCCACTCCGCTAGGAATGTTAAGTTCTAATGAAATACACTTTCACTATGCTCTAACAAGGTAACCCCTCAAAGAGTTGCATAGTGAAAAAAATTGCTTCTTTGAGGTCCCAGAAGTGTGACCAGTGGAGAAACACTGTCAGCTTTCCTGAAATCAAACTTGCTCACTTCTTCTGCTTTCCCTCAGCCTCTGGGCTGCTCTGTATCACAGAGGCTGTGTTTTTCTGACAGACCTTGCTCTTCCAAACCACAGGGGTGGACCTGCTCCTTTTCAGACTGCAAGTTGTTTTCAAGTTGATTTTGTGATACCTGCTATGTCTCCCCCACACTGCTCCCATTTTCTGTTAGGCCATAAAACTTTCACATTGTCATTTCAAGGTCATTCTTCCTCCGTATTACACAGAAATGTCATATTACTCTGTTTCTAGCTCCATATTCTCTCAACAACTGGTGTCCTCTGAGGGTATCTTTCTAAACAACTGCAGTTGACCCCTGAACAACTCGAGTGTTAAAGGTGCCAATCCCTGCAAGGTCAAAAATCCCTGTACAAGGTATAACTTTTGACTCCCCCAAAAGTTGACTACCAATAGCCTGCTGTTGACTAAAAACCTTACTGATAACAGGCAAGCGACACATACAGGGTGGAGCAAAAGTAGGTGCCATTGTGAGTACACAAAACACAGTTTACTCTTATTTACTATTTATTAATTATTGTATTATTTTCCATATGAACAACTTCAAACCTACTTTTGCCCCACCTGTCCTTACATTCTTATGTGTAAGGATTATGCTCATCATTTGAATTCGTACTCAGAAGACATACATTTTGAGTTTATTTGATAATGGTCTTTTCTGGACCAACTACCCTCTAAATAGAGTTAAAAGAAGGCCTTGTGAGTATAAAGCTCAAAATCAACAAGCCAACCAACAAGGTCAAGTAACAAAATACCTTGTATTAATTCAGGTCTTAGCTTTAGGTAACCAAGGACCTAGTCTTAGCTTTACAAATAAAAGAGAGACTGGAAACATTAAACAGAGTCATAAATATGGTTAATAGGTTGGGAGAAATAAGGCTCCCAGGCAAAATAAAAGTTGAATTCAGTGTGGAAAAATGTTGTGATAAGTTATTAATGTTAAGTGTCTGAATGACTCCCAAGAGCACATCTATATTTCTTTTTATGACAAACTAAGAGGGCAAATATGTGAATAAAGGATTTGGAACAGATTTAAAAGAAAAGAATGTGACCCTTATTAAATACTGAGATAAGGTACTGAAGAAGAATGTGTACTGCTTTCCTAGAGATCTTTAAAATTGGGAGCAATTATGTTTTGGGGAGGAGTTCATTTCATACATTTATTCCATGTTTGGACTTGAAGTAGACAATGAAGGAGAAGTGCCTTCTGGTCTCTTTCAATTCTACGTCAAAATTTGTTTTAAAGGGCTTGGTCTTTTGTAAAAAAATTTTAATTGGCCTTTTCCTCTTCCCATTACAGCTGTATGCTTAGCTCTTTTCTAATTATAACGTAATTCCTTTATGGTGGTATTTTTAAGTTTTTAATATATTTGCTTACTTAGTCTCCTTGGTGCCTTTCAGTTCTGTAAATGGACCATGTCTGTCTTGTTCACTATTGTAACTTCAGTTCTAATACATTAGCTGGCACACAGTTGTAATATTTTTAGAATGATGCTAATATTAAAGAACCGTGACATAAAAATTTGCAGGCTTAGAAGTTTAGCATTTTTAGAATACTTTTTTGGAGGCTGGAATATTGTTGAAATATATTTCCCAATCTTGGGTATTTTGTCAGTGTCCCACTACTGGAATTATATGTCATTTGAATCTAAAATCTTCCTTTCTGATCATCTTCTCTTAAAATGCAATTTGAATCCATCCAGAAACTTGTGCATGAGTGTTTATAGCAAATTATTCATAATTACCAAAAGGTGGAAATAACTTCAATGTGTATCCATTAATGAACAAATAAACAACATGGTATGTCTATAATGGAATAATAGTTGTCAATAAAAAGGAATGGGGTACTGATATATGCTATAATGTGGAACTATTTTGAAAATATTATGCTAAGTGAAAAAAGCTAGTTCCAGTGGACTACATAATATTTGATTCCATTTATATGAAATGTCCAAAATAGGCAAAATAGATCTAGACAACAGACTACTGGTTGCTTAGGGCTGAGGAAGTTCAGGGAAGATGGGAAGTGACTGCTAATGAGCATAGGGGCTTCACTGCTTGTATTTAAATATAAAGGCTTAGGAAAATTTTGCTTAAAGAAATGATTAAGACTGTGTTATGACCTTAACAAAGTTGCTTGCTTAGAAAATGCAATTTTAAAAAATAGTCAAATTATTCACAACCACAATAACTCTTTAGGATGGCTACTGGAAGGGAGGGAGGGAGGAGAGAAGTGTTCTCTAACTTTTAATACCAGTGCATTTGGTTCAATAATTTAAAAATATATTTATAAAAAATATATTTTTCAAAGGTACTACTACTATTTATATTTCTTAGTAGAAACCAAAGACTTCCCAATAATAATAATAAACAATTATGATGCTTGAAAGGGATCTGGAAAATTGATGCTGTGTACACATTATTTCCTTGTGACCGATGGCTTAGCACCTTGGGTTGGCCAGCCCATGTACACACTTCACTTTGTGAGAGTATGACACACAGCATTTTGTTCATCTACAGACTTAACATTTTTGTATTTGCTTTTTTCCTAGGCTTTTTGCCAGTTTCAGCAATAAATAGCACATTGGAATCCCTCAAAATGTTTTCTAAATTTAACTGAAGTGGATTTGTAGCCTAAAAGGCAACTAGCAAATACCTTGTCCTGCATAAGTCTCAATGTCCTACCAGCCTCACTCAATTCCCCTTGAGTCCTTGTGTCACCAGAAGTCAGGAGTAGTCCGTCTCACTGCGGGTACCTGCCCAGGTTATTCCAGTCATGGAAGTATAGGGGCTTTGTCTGTACCTTTCAGAATACTCAACATTTCATTTTGGGGATCTGGACCTTAAGTAAGCATCCTCTTCTGCCCAAGTACCCAGTCCTGGAAGGTCACACCTACGTGGCCCTGAAATAAATTACATCAATAGCCCCCACCTTTCCAAGGACAGTAGAATGTGAATATGCTGGGGCATGCTCATGAAATTATTCATGCTTTTGAGTTGGGCTGAATCTAATCCTTACAAGAGAGGCAGCTGTCAAATTTTGGGGATGTTGAGCATATTTTACAATTTTATCCTTGATACGCAAGATATTTTCTCTCTCACCTAAAACTTGTTTGAAATGAGTTTTCTGTTCACATAATATAAATGTATATGTTATCTCTTCATTCTAGAAGTAATATATATATTTTTAAAACAGTGTCAATTTAAGGCATTTTAAGTTTATTTCTTTTGGCTATGAAATTTAGACAGAGTTGATTCTTATAATACAGATGACTCTTAGGAAAGTAATTTCATCTTGACAGAATCATGTTGAAACTGTCTTATAGAAGGACATATATAAAAACATAAACTAATATTACTGAAATAAATTTCATTTACATAAAGAAGGAAAACTTTCAGTCCATATGACTCATATTTAGATTCAGGTTTATGCCTGCAGCAGGGTTTTAATTTTTATTTTTTTATTTTATTTTTTAGAACAAAGGGAATGCAGGGGGAAATGTGGGAAAGAACTGATGTGGGTGAGAAACATTAATTGGTTGATTTTTTCATATGCACCCTAACTGGGGACCAAACCCACAACCTAGACACGTGCCTTGATCAGGAATCAAAAGGGTAACCTTCGCTTTACCCAACCACCTGAGCCAGGCTTTTAAAGCAGGTTTTAGCTTGATTTTCTTACCTATAAAACTGAAGATGCCATTTTTTTCTTAGTGTTAATATCAGTTTTATGCCTAAACCAGCATTTGTAAGCAGGTTTTTGAAGCTTGGTTTTCTTATCTATAAATTGAAGTTATCGTATTTTTCTAAGTGTTAATATGTGGATTGAATAAAATACAGCATGTGAAAGAACCTGTTAGGTATCTGGTATACATAGAAGCTTCTTAACAGTCATCTCCCCCATTCCTTCCTCTCTATCTCAAACTCTTTTTCTCACATATTATGTTTTTTATGTATCCCTTTAGTAGCATAGGGATTCTATTTCTGTATTGTAATCATGGCAGTTCAGTTATTGAATATATATTTTCCCCCTTTTGGGCATTATCACCCAATGTGGTCATTCAAATAAAGTCTCATTTATAATTCATTAGTTATTACCTAATTGCAATCTAAAGAAGATTAGTCTTCATGATGGAGGGAAATCTCATCTCACCTCTTGAAAGGATTTGCTTTCTTAGTGACAAAGTGGCCTGTTTGGGGCCTGGAGTCAACCTTACCTGGACCTACTAAATTACTGGATTTAGAAGCTGGTAACCTCAAAAGTGAGGTGATAGTCAGGAATTTTGATACTGTTCGTTTAATAACTGCTATGGGCCAGGTACTTTTCATGTTTTCACATTCACTCTCCACAAGTCTTCCATGGGTATCATTGTCACTTTCACAGGAGAAGAAATTATTTAATTTATTTTATTTTATTGTTGTTGTGTAACATCCATCCCCTTTTTCCTCCCAGGAGAGGAAATTAAGGCCCTAGGTTTGGTTTAACCTACTTGGATGGCACACTAAGACCAGTGCTGCACCAGGCCTGTCAGCAACTTTTTCCATATTGCATATAGGGATCGTGGTTATAGGAAAACATCTTTTTAACATACGGAACTTAAGTGTCCCTCCAAAGCCATTGTCCAGTTCCATCTCACATGGCAGATTCTCTTCTTTCCTCTGACTCTGTCTTCTCTCCCACTCTCCCCTGCTTGCCACCAAAACAGGTTCATTGTTCACAAAGTGTTAATAAATATAACTAATTCCAAGGATACATAGTATCATGACGTGAGGAAAGTAAACCTACTGTAGACTGTGCCATTGTAGATAGGAGAGGAGAATCTCCTTGGGACTTGACCTGGCTCTTCAGGATACAGAGGAAGGAGGGCTGCCTAGTTTGACCTGGAGCAGTATGGCGTGGACCCAACACAGCCACAGTTTCTGTCCTCTTCTAATCCTCACTGCTTCAGAGATTTCCCAGCCCCTGTCTCCTCCCTCCCATCCCTGTAGCACCAAGTCTCCCCTGGCCCAAGCAGACTGACTCCTTCTGAACATTACTCCTGGGAACAGTCTTTGGCCTTAAACTCACTGAGGGAATCAGACAGCCCCCTTCTGTAGTTGACTACCTCACATTTAGTGGACTGCTACTTGCCTCTGACATAGCAACCTCATGAGGAATCATAGAATTCCCCTGAAAATTATTTTCAAGTGAAAAATACCTCAGCAGCCCTGGCCAGTGTGGCTCAGTTGGTGAGAGCATCGTCCTGTACACCAAAAGCGTATGGATTCAATCGCTAGTCATCAGGGCGAATACCTAGGTTGCAGGTTCAATTCCCTGTTTCTCTCTCTCTCTCTTTCTCTATCTCTATCTTCCTCTCTTTCTAAAGTCAGTAATAAAAAATATCCTCAGGTGAGGAGTTAAAATATGGGTTTTTAAAAATCTATGTGAGCCCTGGCTGGTAGCACAGTGGATAAGGCACTGGCCTGCGAACCCAAAGGTTGCAGGTTCGATTCCCCAGCCAGGGCACATAACCAGGTTGCAAACCAGGTCTCCAGTCAGGTCTGTGGCTGGAGGCAGGTGAAACGCAACCATACATGGATGTCTCTCTCCCCCTCTGTCTCTCTCCCTTCCCCTCTCTCTAAAATAATGAAATAAAATCTTTAAAATAAAATAAAATAAAAATCTATGTGAAAAGGGCATATATTTTTATTTTTTTCATAAATGATATTGTATTTTTTCTTTAATTAGCTTTTTTTTTTTTTTTTTTTTTTTTTTTTTTTTTTTTTTTTTTTTTTTTTTTTTTTTTTTTTTTTTTTTTTTTTTTTTTTTGCCTCTATGAGGGTCCAGTTTGTGGTTTCACTCATTTTTAAAGTTATATTTTACTGATTATGCTATTACAGTTGTCCTGATTTTTTCTCCTCTTCGACCCCCTCCACCCAGCACCTCCCACTCCTTCAGGCAGTCCCCCCACCATTGTTCATGCCCATGAGTCATGCATAAAGTTCTTTGGCTACTCCATTTCCTGTACCATACATTACATCCCCATGGATATTCTGTAACTACCCATTTGTACTTCTTAATCACCTCACCTCTTCACCCATTCCCTCACATCCCCTCCCATCTCATAACCATCAAAATGTGCTCTGCTCTGTATCATGATTCTGTCTACGTTCGTTCGTTTGTTTTTAGGTTCAATTGTTGATATGTAATTTTGCCATTTTATTCATAATTTTGATCATCTTCTTTTCCTTAAATAAGTCCCTTTAACATTTCATATGTAATGGTTTGGTGCTGATGAACTCCTTTTGTTTTTTCTTGTCTGGAAAGCTCTTTATCTACCCTTCAAATCTAAATGATAGCTTTCCTGGGTAGAGCAATCTTGGTTGTAGTTCCCTGCTTTTCATTACTTTGAATATCCTTTGCCAACCCCTTCTAGCCTGCAAATTTTCTTTTGAGAAATTAGCTGACAGTATTATGGGAATTTCCCTGTAGGTACCTAACTTCTTTTCTCTTGCTGCTTTTAGGATTCTCTCTTTGTCTTTAACCTTTGGCATTTCAACAATGATGTGTCTTGGAGTGGGCCTCTTTGCATCCATCTTGTTTGGGACTCTGTGCTTCCTGGACTTACATGTTTATTTCCTTCACCAAATTAAGGAAGTTTTCTTTCATTATTTTTTCAAACAGATATCCAATTTCTTGCTCTTTCTCTTATTCTTCTGGGACCTTGATGATGTGAATGTTGAACCTCATGAAATTGTCCAGAGGCTGCTTATGCTATTCTCATTTTTTGGATTTTTTTTCTTCTTGTTGTTTTAATTTGTTGTTTTTTGCTTCCCTATGTTCCAAATCTGTGATTTGATTCTCAGCTTCATTCTCTCTATTGTTTCCCTGTAAATTGTTCTTTATTTCAATTAGCATATCCTTTCTGACTGAATCTTTTTTATGCTGAGTTGAGGTCCTCACTAAGTTCCTTGAGCATCCATCCTTATAACCAGTGTTTTGAACTCTGCCTCTGATGGATTGCTTATCTCCATTTTTGTTTAGTTCTTTTTCTAGAGTTTTGATCTGTTTTTTTTCCTTTGGCAATGTTTTTTTGTCTCCTCATTTTAGCAGTCTCCTTGTGTTTGTTTCTGTGTTTTTGATAGAGCTGCCTTAACTCTGTGTTTTGATAGTGTGGCCTAATATAGTAGGTGTCTTGTAGAGTCCAATAGCATATTCTCCCCTGTCACTGGGGACTCGAGGTGCACTCTTTGTGTAGGCTGAGTACATTTTCCTCTTGTAGTTGAGCCTTAATTACTGTTGGCAGATCCATGGGAGGGATTTACTCAAGCTCATCAGCTACAAGGACTGGCTTTGACCATTGACCACCAAGTTGACCAGCAAGTTGGAGGACGAGCTGGTCAGGGGCAGGGTGGTGGTCCCAAGTAGTCTGTCCACTAGGTGAACAGGTTCTGTGGTTTCCCAGGTGGTTCAGGTCCCCACCAGCCCAGGACTGCCCTGCCTCGGCTGCATAGCAATCTGAGATGCTGCTACTTGTGCTAGGCTTGGAGATTCCTTAATGAAACCAAGCTGTGAATCCAGGCTGCTGCTAGTGCTGGGCCTGGGGCTCCCTGAGGCAGCTGTTGCTTGTTTGAGAGGATTTAGGAAATTGTGCAGCAGGAGCCCAGACCAGCCATTCATATGGAAAAGCAGCTTGGGTGGGCATGTAAGTTGGGTGGGGTAGTCTCTGGGGATCTCCAAGGCAGGTCAAACAGTGTTAGCCAAGTTGACTTCCATTCAACTCAATTTCTGACAGTTCTGAGTGATGGTTGTTCTATATTTTAGTTGTAATTTTAATGTGTTTGTGCAATGAGGTGAGCCACATCTGCCTACATCGCCATCTTGATCAGAAGTTCCCGCCCACTTTTAATTACATGGTTACTCTTTTTTATGTTGATTTGCAAGACTTTGTCATAAATTAAGGAATTAACTTTTTCTCATAGTTGTAACATATTTTCCCATAATATTGTGAAGATATTTTCACTAGAAATTTAAGTTTTTCATGAATCAAATTTAGAATTTTTCCTTTTATATTTCTGCTTTAGAGTTGTGTGCTTAGGAAAATCTTCCCCATTCAAATATTATATATTAAAAAGTTGTTTGTGTTTTATTCTAGTACTTTTAGAGCTTAACTCTCTTAGGTTGTAATATTTGATCCATGGGAATTTTATTCTGAAGTATAGTTTAATAAGGATCCAGCTTTATTTCTTCTTCCAAGTGGCTAGTCAGTGGTGCCACTACCACTCAATGAGTAATTAATCTTTTCCCCACTGACTGTGAGATCCAAGTTTCTGCTTATTTGAGTTTATTTATAAACTCTATGTTTGGTTCCATTGAGCTGGGGTTTTTTTCATCAGAGTTCAATATGTTTTTGTTACTGTATTTTTAGCTATGACTCAAGCAAGGGGAACATTAGCCATTGTTCTGCTCAGTTCAGAGGCACACTATTTTGAGGCTACTTAATGAAGGGACCTCTGTTTTCAATTTTCCCCCCCTCCTCTCAGAACTAATGTTCTTGATGACAGCATATAATCTACAAAGAATTACCTTTTGCCTTGGCTGGTGTGGCTCTTTGTTGGAGCATCATCCCCTAGACTGAAAGGTCATGGGTTAGATTCCTGGTCAGGGCATATACCCAGGTTTCAGGTTCGATCCCCAATTGGGACATGTACAAAAGGCAACCAGTCAATGTTTTTTCTCTGACACTAATGTTTCTCTCTTATCTCAATGGTTCTCTATCTCTCTCTTTTTTTCTCCCCCTTTCTCCTTCCCCTCCTTTCCTCTTTCTCTAAAAGCAATGAATAAAATCTCCTTGGGTGAGGATAAAAAATATTTTTTTAAGAAATAAAAAGAATTAACTTTTGCCATTGTAATAAACTTTAAAGATTTTAATATATAGCAAGTTAAAATTAAATAAGATGATTTAAAAAAATTTTATTGTTGTTGTATTACATCCATCCCCTTTTTGCTCCCCTCTATCCCCCTCCCCACCCATCCATTCCCCCCAAAGTCAATCCCACCTGTTGTCCATGTCCATGGTTCCTTTATACTAGGTTCTTATTAAATAAGATGATTTTGAAATAGCATCTAAATTAGAGCTTTAAAAATTTCTGTGGAAATCTCACTTCTGTGACAATTGGTCCATAAATAAGACATTACAGGCATACTTTGGAGATAGAGCAGGCTTGATTACAGGCTACCACAATAAAGCTAATATCACAGAGGCAAGTCATGTGAATTTTTGTTTCCAGTGTATAAAAAAGTGATGTTTATACAATACTGTATTAAGTGTGCAATGGCATTGTCTGAAAAATGTACATACCCTAATTTAAAGTTCTTGATTGCTAAAATTGTTCAACTTCACCTGAACTTTCAGTAAGTAGTAATCCTTTTGCTGGTGAAGAATTTTCCCTCGCTATTGATGACTGCTGACTGATCAGTGTGGGGGTGGCAATTTCTTAAAAGAAGATAACATTCAAGTTCGCTCCATCAAATGACTCTTCCTTTCAGGAGTGATTTCTCTGTAGTATGTAATGCATTTTAATAGCATTTTGCCCACAGGACATCTTTCATAATTGGAACCAATCTTCTCAAAATATGCATCCACTTTATCAACTAAGTTTATGTAATATTCTAAATCCTTTGTTGGTATTTCAACAATCTTCACAGCATCTTCATCTCAAAAACTTACCTTGTTTTGCTCATCCATAAAAAGCAACTCCTCATCTATTTAAGTTTTGTTATGAAATTGCAGCAATTCAGTCACATCTTTAGGATCCATTTGTAATTCTAGATCTCTTGCTGTCTTTGCCACATCTGCAGTTACTTCCTCCCCTGAAGCCTTAAACCCCTCTAAGTCATCCATGAGGGTTGAAATCAACTTCTTCCGAACTGTTAATATTGACATTTTGATCTCTTTCATGAATTTCAAATGTTCTTCATGGCATCTAAAATGGTGAATCTTTTTCAATTTACTTTGGCCAGATCCATCAGAGAAACCACTGTCTTTGGCAGTGGTAGCCTTACAAAGTGTATTTCTTAAATATTTAGGCTTAAAGGTCAAAATTACTCCTTGTTCCATGGTAACAGAATGAATGTTGTGTTAGGAAACAATCAGGAAAAGGACATTTATCTCATTGTATCTCATAGTCCTGTAAAAACTCTTGAGTGACCAGGTACCTTGTCAGTGAACAATAATCTTTTGAAAGGAATCTTTTTCTGAGCAGTAGGTCTCAACAGTGGGTTTTAAATATTTACAAACCATGTGGTAATCATACGTGCTCTCATCCAGGCTTTGTAGTTCCATTTATTGAGCACAGGAGGAGTAAATTTAGCATAATTCTTAAGGACCCAAAGATTTTGGTGTGATACATGAGCATTGGCTTTAACTTAAAGTCACCAGCTGCATTAGCCCCTAACAAGAGAGTCAGCCTGTTTTTTGAAACCAGGAAACCAGGCATTGACTTCTCCTCTCTAGCTATGAAATTCCTAGATGCCATCTTGTTCCAATGTAAAGCTGTTTCATCTATGTTGAAAAATCTGTTTTTTAGCATAGCCACCTCCATTAATTATCTTAGCTAGATCTTTTGGATAAATTGCTGCAGCTTCTTCACAGCACTTGCTGCTTCACCTTGCACTTTTATATTCTAGAGATGGTTTATTTCCTTAAACCTTAGGAACCAACCTCTGCTAGCTAAAATTCTCTTCTGCAACTTCCCTTACCTCTCATAGCCTTTATAGAATTGCAAATAGTTAGGGCCTTGCTCTGGATTAGGCTTTGCCTTAAGGGGAATATTATAGCTGGTTTGATCTTCTATCCAGACCACTAAAATTTTCTCCATATCAGCAATAAGGCAATTTCACTTTCTTTTCATTTACATGTTCACTGGAGTAGCACTTTTAATTTCCTTCAGAAACTTTTCCTTTGCATTTACAACTTGGATAACTGGCACAAGAGAACTAGTTTTTGGGCTATCAGCCTTCAACATGCCTTCCTCACTGAGCTTAATCATTTCCAGTGTTTGACTTAGAGCAAGAAACTTGCAACCCCTCCTTTCGCTTGAACACTTAGAAGACATTGTAGAGTTATTAATTGACCTAATTTTAATATAATTGTACATCAGGAAATAGGGAGGCCCAAGGAAAGTGAGAAGATGGGAATGGCCAGTTGTTGGAGCCGTCCAAACACACACAATATTTATCAAGTAAGTGTGTTGTCTTATATGGGTGTGGTTCATGGCACCTCAGAACAATTATAATAGTAACATCAAAGATCACTGATCACAGATCAGCATAACAAATAAAATAATTATAAAAATGTTTGGAATACTGTGAGAATTACCAAAATATGACACAGAGACACAAAGTTAGCAATGCTGTTGGAAAAATGACGCCAGTAGACTTGCTTGATGCAGGATTGGCACAATGTTAAAAAAAAAAAAAAAGGTATCTGCAAAGTACAATAAAAGGAGGTATGCTTTTTTGTGTGTATACATGCACACATTTGTAGGCGATCAGCCAGGACAATATTAATATTTCTTGAGTTGTATCTCTTACTATGTGGTACATCAAATAGAGTTATGGGTTGCCCTGATCTAACTGATCTCATATATAGGCCTTTGCTTTGGCAGCAGTTGGGACCTATTCACTTTCTGAGGTAAATCTTCCTCCAGAGCAGGAAATTGAGGTTTTGGGGTAGATTCCAAGAGTCAGTTTGATCTTAACTGTGGGGAATATAAAAACCCAATGCCTTCCTTTTAGTTAATAATGTGAATAGTAAAGGATCTTTTTCATTCATGCTGTTTTCTAAAGGAGGAAATAATTTTACACAGATCTATGCTTAAACATGGTCAAGAAAAAGTCCCTGCTTTAAAATTTCCTTATTTGTACGTGTTACAGTTTAAAGGAGAGACTTTATTATTTATATGGAGACAGAATAAATGAGGTTCTTCTTATCTCTCTTTCATATATTTAATGGTAGGATTGTGTTTTGGATCATATTTTGAGTTAAAACAGACTGTGTGCATTTAAGAAATTGCTACAGTTAATAAGAGAATCAGCTCTGCAGACTATTCCAGAGAATTGAACATTAACTGTCCAGGCAGTAGACCATCTTAAACTGAATGAGCAGTTTGCTTGTTTCTTTTCGGTGAAAAAACCATAGGTACTCATTAGGTCCAAACCCCAGTCAGAGAAGCAACATGGGTGTGTGCTAAAGGTATATATAATCTATAGTGTTGTCTTCAAATATGAAAAAAATTCTTTGTAGTTCAACTAACTTGAGATACCAAACATAGTTATTTCATGAACAACTGCATCTTCCAATACAGAAGAAGGGGCTGTGAAAAGCTCTAACAATAGGCACTTAGGGGACAGTTATAGTTGGTTGTGTTTGGTTTGAATTCTCAGTATTCAACACCAAGTTGCCCACATGATATAAATATTATGCCTATACATAGCACTCTCCCCAGATAAGAAGGGCAGCATAAAGTAACTGCATTCTGCCCCAGGGAGCCTGTCCAAAGGACATTCATGTACAGCCCAGCTTTTGAGGGAAGGGCATGGTTAAATACCTCAAGGAATGAAAAGATTGGGAAAATACCAAAAGACCATTAGGTGAAATGAAATATTGCTGAAACCTTTATTCAAACTTGATTGAGAACAGAGCCATTCCCTCTGGAGAGAGCCGCTAAAATAAGACTTTAATTTTGACTGTATACACAAGCAAGAATTTACCACCATATCACAAATGATATATTAAGAATAAGTTGTCATTTGAGCCCACCTTATGTATTTAGATTCTTTGTAGAGAACCCAGGCTAGAAGTTCTTTCTTGTTAACTTTTAAAAAATGATTTTATTTATTTATCTTTAGAGAGAGGGGAAGGGAGGGAGGGAGAAAAACAGAGAGAAACATCAACCAGCTGCCTCTCTTAAGCTCCCCGCATGAAGAATAAACTTGTAACCCAGGCATGTGCCCAGACCAAGAATTAAACCAGTGACCTTTCACCTTATGGGGTGATGCCCAACAAACTGAGCCAGACTGGTCTGGGATCACTTTTTCCTCTCTCTTACTGTATTTATTTATTTATTTATTTGGACTGTCACAGTATTTTTCTTTTTCTTTTTTTTTTACATTTTTAATTGTGGTAAAATGTGCACAACACAACAATTTACCATCTTAACTGTTTTTAGTGTACAGTTCAGAAGGGTTAATTATATTTACACTGTTAATCTCCAGAACTTTTTCATCTTGTAACTGAAAGTCTACCCCTGTTAAACAAAACTCCCCAATTCCCTGTTCCCCGCACTGGCACCCCACATTTCTATTTTGTCTCTTTGAATTGACTACTCTAAGTATCTCACATAAGTGGAATTGTGATATATACTGTTTTGCAACTCCCTTTTTATACCACTTCACGTAGCGTCCTCAAGTGCATCTAGGTTGTAGCATGCATCAGAATTTTTTCTTTATAAGGTTGAATAGTATTTCATAGCGTGTTCAGTGTATACCATATTTTGTTCATCTATTTAATCTGTCAGTTGACATTTGTGTTTTGTTCACTTTTAATCAACAAAATATACACACACTGCTATTACCCATGTGAATATGTCTCAACAAAATAGAATCTGAAGATACTTCCTGGTTCATCTTTTACTGCTATCTGTCACTGTGAGTCATATACATGAGTCTTAAGGGTACACTGTAGTGGTATAAATGTTTGCTTAAAAGTAAATTACAGTAATTGATCACCAGTCTTGAGACCTCAAATCTTTCCTACTTCAAGTTCAGGGAGCTAGCTATAAGATCCATGGGAGAAGCCAAAGGGAAAAAGTGGCAACCACTTGAGAAATGTTTGCTTTCTTGAATCGATTTCCTGCTACCCAGCATCCAGAGAGGTGTGTTTTTCATGGGCATGTTCAGACCTCTAAGCTTGAAATGTGGGTTTATTTCCTCAAAGACATAGTGCATGATCTTTCTCACCAGACTCTCTCAAAGGTTCTACTAGATCAACACTCACAGGTCTGGAACATGGGCCTGGGAGAGCCATTTAGATGATTTCACATCCTCCTGCCCTGGAGTGCCTCCCTTCCCCAACCCTTCCCTCACGTTTCTTGGAGGAAGAAAGAATGGAAACTTGTTGAATTTATTTTCCCCACGCGTGCAGCTCTGACCACATTTGGCACTGGGCGAGCGGGAGATTGATGGTTGGGGTGATACTATGACACAAGCTGTATGGCTTTGTATCATGATTTTTGTGTTTAAACTATTTTGTTTTCATAGCTGGGGATTTCTCTACTGGCATGAGAGGGAGGGCGAAGTAAGAAAACATGGAGTAGGATCAAAAAATACTGATTTTTAAAATATTACAAAGTACAGACATAAAAAAATTGCATGTCAGTTTTGTGAAGAAATGTTTTGAGTTTTGAAGTGAATAAGCAAGATAGTGTCTTTATGTATATGCCGTTTGAGTATCATTTCTTGCCTTAAGAAAATAGCACTATAAATAAGATGTAATTACTGACCCATTGAACTTACAGTAGGATTATTCTTATCCTGAAAGGGCTATCAATCAAGTTACTTCTGAAATAGAACTTACTCTACTTCATTCCAATATTCACATAGTAGAATTAACTTAAATTAAAACTGTACATTAAATGATAAAAATTTCATTGAAAATAAATTAGAAATGGAAACAAAAGCATTGGTAACTCCTAATAGTTAACCAGTTAAGAAGTGAAAAGTATAATTCCATTAAAGTTTGTTTGACATATATGTGTTTTGTTTGGAACGTGCCTGCTGTGTAACCTGATGTGCACAAATAGGTAGAAATGTGTAAGTGCCTGCCTATTTGTACTGCTGGTGGATACAGTGGCTTTAGAATAGTGTACCTAGTATAGTGCAGCCAAAGGACACAATTATTGGCTCTTCTTGTGTACTCATAGCAGATATCTCTTTTCCTTTTTACTCTATATTAAAAGAGATCTTTTAAAAATTATTGTATATTTTTGTAAGAGTTACCTAAAGATAAATGGAAGCTATTAATGTTTTAAATTAATAGTTACTAACCTGATAGTGTAGACCTGTGTATACCAAATAAGCTGGGATCTAACATTTTTATAGGATGTTACTTGGATTATCAATGGATGCATATTAACTTAGTGATTTTATGAAGAACATGTAACTTTGGTCATTTGAAAGAGAAATAAATGACTGCCAGAACCAGCCAATGTGTACCATAGGAAGCAACTTGTCCTCAGCTAGTGATCTCCTAATCTGTGTGTATTCTAGCAAGACTCTTGAAGAGAGGTTGGAAAATGAGCAAAAGGAAAATGTTTGTTGAACATGGGCTATGTGCCAGACACAGGCATCATATATCAGTTACACCTCCCTGAAACTCTGGATCATCTGACTGGTGGCATTCCCATTTTACAGACAAAAAGACTGAGGCTCAGTCAGGCTAAGTAATTTGGTAGACGGTATATCTAGGACAGGCTGATTTCAAACCTGTGCCTCCTGCTCCTGGCCAGCTTGTTCTACCAGACACACTTATATGGCACCTCCTTCATATAATCTTATATATGACTTTGGGTAAAATATAACCTCTCTTACCTTCTCTGCTTTGGGTGGTGAAATTGCACGTGCTGGGATGTGCATGCCAATATCTGAAAGCCATTAAGGAAAATGAGTCACCTGCTGGATGTATTGAACTTCTTCATATTATTATGAGAGCTGCATGGAGAAATAAAGTACCGAATGATTTTTTCTTCTTAAAAAGAAACAAACCTCTCTCCTGAATAGAGATTGTTGGCAAGTTGATGTGCAATCATGGTCAGCAGAAAAGGAATTTAAGCAATAATGAAAAGCGTGTGTACTCGGGATGCCTTTAGCTCCAGAGCTGAGGAGCTGGCCTTGAGGTAATGGTGGTAAAAGAGGTAGGTTTGGGGCATGAAAAAATTCTGGAGATTAAAAACAGGCACAATAGGGCCTTACTCGTCAACTCTAGGTAAGTTGGTATTAATTGCTTTTGTTTCACACTCTACCCACACAAATATATTTTTTAAAGAAAAAGAAGAAAATATTTTTGAGGTAACTCATCACCTTTTGGCTGTAGGCCCCGAAGCCTCAGAAGTTGAAAGTAATTTTATACACTACAGATGCTTCCTGGTTTTAAAACTGTGACCTGACTCCCAAATAATGATGACATCAATGCTGAAGGATAATATTCTTTCATATCATGTAATTCCAGTAGGCTATGGGGTAGTCTTCACCAAAGTAGGGGGAGGGAAAGCAGTCTGATTTATGCTGTGAACTAACCCAAGGAAGGTTATTAGTGTGACTTCTCTTGTATGTAAAGATTTTGTTTTAATGTGTTTTACTTCTGAGACAATTGTAGATGAACCTATCTTGCCTATTTGTGTTTTTGAAAGGTTTTTTATGTTGATGACATATTTTTGAGATGTTGTCATGACCAATTTGGGCTCCCAAGCCATTACATATCAGTGATTAAGAAAAACTGCCCTTCACAGAAGAATCAAGGAACCTCTGTTTCCTTTATTTAATTTTTGACATCTCTAGAGGGACACAGTAAACTCTTCTTACCCATTACTTTCTCGTTAGTAGTTGACCTTGAAATAGACTATGCATTTCCTCTGGATCTTGCTAGTGAATCTCAGCTTTATTCCCTTGTTGGCATGAGGTTAAGTAATAGAGCCATAGAAACTTCATAAAACACATTGTCCCCAAATCCTGTCCACCTACATTCAAAGGAGCTAGCTGACATGGGCCATGCACTTCAAATACTGCTCTTTGTAAAAGTGAATTATGAATACAAGGAATAGGCCTCAATGGTCAGGGGGAAAGGGGATGTGGGGAGGGGGGAGGCAGAGGCAAGAAAGGGGAGCAGCTTAGACAAGAACCTAGTATAAAGGAACCATGGACATGGACAACAGGTGGGATTGACTTTGGGGGGAATGGGTGGGTGGGGAGGGGGACAGAGGGGAGCAAAAAGGGGATGGATGTAATACAACAACAATAAAATTTTTAAAAAATAAAATAAATAAAAAATAAAAGTGAGTTATCTGGCTTGAATAGAGATTTCTGGAATCTTAACTATTCAAGAACTTCTATTTTGTGCTAAGAGTCTTTCTTATCTTCCCTGCCCTGGGCTTCCTTCTTTTCTACAGCTGCAGCCCGTCTCTATGGCTATGCACCAGCACAATCCAAGGTCAGCCTTCATCCATGTGTTGTTTTGATCTTTGCCAGTGTGGGTGGAGGGAGCTGCGCCTTCCCGTGGTTGCCAGGAGAGAGGCACTGAAGCCTTTATCACAGTCTGAACCTGTTGCCCACTGTGAAGTGGGGAGGTTCGGCTTATAGGAGGGGGAAGCTGGCGAGCCAGTGAGAATGCAGGACTTTCTCCTCTCTGCTGTCTAGGTAAAACTCATGGAAAACAATGAAGTAAGGAATAGTTGCCTTTGTGACAGTTATTTCATTTTTGGACCCCCCCTTACTACATTTTAGCAAACACTCCTCTCAAGAAAGGCTCTGTTAGACTTACCGAGAGTAAGTCTAACTGTGTGTAAGGCTGCTATTGTATCTCTCCTGGTGGTGTCTGCACTTTTAATAATGGTGTTTGGAGACCATGCATGGTGCACCAAGGAGCTCTGGATTTGCAGGGTTCAGTTGGCAGGTTGGTGAGGCATTCCTGGAACAAAAATGGCTTCTGAGATTCCAGGAAATCATCCTCTCCTCCCCATTACCCATCCACAAGCTGCTACCCTGCCTGTCACAGGTATGATCCTAACCTTATAGTTGACAGACATGGCAAAAGCCTACACATGCTGGTGGCAGGTAACACTGTGGGGAAGGGCTGTGTTCTCCTGCCTGGGAGTGTAACAGCCCGGGGCCAGCAATGGGCCTTCTGAGCACCCTCAAGATGGATCACTTTTCCCAGCTGGACTGGTTTTCTTCATCCTTGGTTAACGAGGGCTGGCCATCAGCATGGCTACTCTGAACTCCTGATGGAAGCCTGCCTTCCCCTGCTGCCACACTATCTGTTCCACTGCTCCACTGCAGTAGGAAAGAGATCAGCAGACAAATCCACAACAGAGCTAAACATTGGATTACACCTTCACTTGAAGTCTTCTCAGCTGACTTAAGGACTGCATTATGAATGGAGAGGAGGGGTGATTTACTGAGAATAATCATTTAAAGAGGGATTGAGCCCTCTTCTTTTTCCTTTTTCTTTTTTTTTTAAGATTTTATTCAATATTTTCCAGAGAGAAGGGCAGGAAGGAAGGAAGAAAGGGAGCGAAACATCAATGTATGGTTGCCTTTCACCTGCCTCCAGCTACGGACCTGGCTGGAAACCTGGCCTACAACCTGGTTATGTGCCCTGGCTGGGAATTGAACCAGTGATCTTTGGGTTTGCAGGCTGGTGCCTATCCACTGAGCCACCAGCCAGGGCTAATTTCTTTTATTTTAATGCTGACCAATGAAATGCTCTATTTCAAGTGCCCTTTGTTTTGGATTGTAAAGCTCTTTAGTTATACATCAAAATCAGTCCTATGTTGAGAAGGTCAGTGTCAGATTAGGAGTAGATAGAGTCAAGATTATTCTTGCTTGACAATCTGGCCTTGAAAGAGTGAGTACTGTTCCCAGAGGCAAAGGAACTGTTGTTGTCCTTTAGTTGATGATGTGTGAGTAGATTTATTAGCATTATGCAGGAAGTAGAAGGTCATCGTGCAACTTAGTAAATTATGAGAGGGACCACCGGGTCAAGAGGGAGGTTCCATATCAGACATCCTTGGCAAAGAATTGAAATACGATGGAGCAAATAGTTTGAAAATTACGAGTAACCTTCTCAACTTCATCCTAAACTTTCATATCTGGAGGTGCAAACCAAAGGAGGGAATGTGGCCTTACAGGAATTTGTGGTGGGGGCTGGCAGTGGGTCTTGCTGTTTTCTTGTGGGTTCTCTAAGGAGTGCTGGGTGGGAGATGGTGCTGAGATCTCCCCCTTGAGCCCAAGAAGGACCCCATATGCCTTCACTCATCCTCACACCCCTAGCAGCCTCCTGTGTCTTCCAGGCAGAGGAAGAGGAGAGAGGTGTTTCATGCAGGATGTGTTCAGACCAATGGGGAGCACCCATCTCAATGGTGTGCCTCCACTCTACTCCCTGACTGCAGGTCCCCCTACCCCTCACTCCACCCCAAAGCTGCTGACCCAGACCTCCTTTAGAGGAGGGAAAAGATAGTGATTTCACCCCCCTAATGTTAATGTGCTGGTATGGCACCTGCCTGATGTTCTAAAAAGGATAGGAAATGAGGCAACCAGGCAGATGGTCCACATGGAAATGCCTGTGAAATAACAGTGTTGCTGCAACTCGAATTCATTAAAAAAAACTAAACAAACAAAGAAAAATGCCTTTTCAATAACAATACATTTTGTTTGTGAGTCACAATTTCTGTTTTTCTTCCTCCCTCAAGCATATTTCTCATTAGATGTGCTCTATTGGATAGTTTCAATTTATTTCTGTGTTTTGATGGAAGGAGTGGCACAAACTTTCTAGGTTAATTTTTTGTGCCCTTCTCTGGTAAGGGCAGACAGTTAGTAATCTTTTTAAATGAGCTTTTTAAAGTCTTCTCATGGCACCACCTAGAGCCCTGATGATCTCTTGTGAACTATAGTTGCCCCACCCCACTCCAAAAGTTCCACATTTATCATGATAAACAGGAGCCATAAGACTTGTAATTTTAGGCCCTGGCTGGTGTGGCTTAGTGAATCGAGCACTGGCCTGTGAACCTAAGGGTTGGTGGTTCAATTCTTGGTAAGGGCACATAATTAGGTTGCAAGCTAGGTCTCCAGCCAGGTCCGTAGCTGGAGGCAGATGAAAGGCAAACATACATTGATGCTTCTCTCCCTCTCTGCCACCGTCCCTTTCCGCCCTCTAAAAATAATGAATAAAATCTTTAAAAAATAAATGTTAAAAAAAGAAGACTTGTAATTTTGCTACAGGGCTGTTCTCTCTCTCTCAGCTTCTCAGTATAGGGCCAGAGGCTGTTTGTGTTCTCAGAGGCTGCTTTCAACTTCTTGCTCCTGCTATTTCCAGACAATTAGCCAAGTCTGTTTAGAGTTGAATTGTTATGTGCATTCTACTTAAGTTCATTGTAATTAGAGGGACACATGTTAAACTTCTCCAGGAACTACTAGAATCCAAACTTCTGACTCCAAAATATTGGAAACTTTATCTATTTTAGAACTATTAGAATCCAGACTTTTGATTTCAAAATATTGGAATCTTTACCTATTTTACAAACAAAAGATAAGACTGGATATTAAAAATGACAACTCATAGTATTCATCACACTCCCCCATCCCCTCCCCCCACCCCCCGCCCAGCTTGGAAAATTGCCTCAGTAACTTCAAAATCATGCTAGAGAGCTATTGCTCTTTTTTTTTTTTTTTTTTTAACTCCTACAGGTATTATTTTCCTTAATTGCAATGGTAAAACAATGGTAGAAACAATAATTTGTAATTAGGGCCCAGGTATGTATTTATTATTGATGATGGCAGTCTGTGTTTTCTCTGTCTAAATACCATCAGTTAGTCTTCATGTTTAAGAAAGGGCATTGCCCCTCGCTGTTGTGGGTCAGTGGATTGATGCCAGCCTGCGAGCCCATTGCTCTCTGGTTCAATTTCCCAACCAGGGCACATTGCCAGGTTGCAAGCCAGGTCTTCAACCAGGTCCGTAGCTGGAGGCAGGTGAAAGGCAACCATACATTGATATTTCTCTCCCTTTCTTCCTCCCTCCCCGCCCTTCTCTCTGAAAAAATAATAAATAAAATCTAAAAAGCAAAATATCCCAGTGGCCTGGAAAAATAAAGGACCATTTCTCTTCAAAGAAAGTAAAAAAGAAAAGAAAAGAAGGGCATCGCTCTTTTATTTTATTGCTATTATCGGTGAAATGGGATAGTCAAAGATACTAGTGTTTGTATAAGAAGGCATTGTTTTCCCAGTAAAGCTTATCGGCTTTCACAATAATTTTTAGCCCCCAAATACTATGACTGTTTCTGGAGATGAATAGGCTAGAAGCTGGAAAATGAGGCCAGGGCCCAGCCTTGAGCTCTCAGATTCTCCTTCCTGTTAAAATGGTTATCTCCAGTCACTGCTCAAGCATGAGAAAGGAGGCTGCTGCTTAATGCAAGACCTGGTTGGGTCCTGGCGCGGCAAGTGTTAATTGGCACCTGTCATTCTACCCGGAAGCAGAATTCCCCTGTAGCAGCTTACCAGTAGGCAGCTATTGAGACCAAAGATGGACTATATTACCAAGCCTTTGTAATAATGAGGGAGAAATGGAAACCTGGGGTTTGGAAACTTTTTTTCTTGAGGGGTTTTGAGTATTTTTGTTAACCTGAGTTTCATGTTCCAGGGAAGGAAGGTTTTGTTGAAAATGGAAGAGAAACTCTACCCAACAGAAATTTCCTATCAGATGGAGATTTTTCTCCTTTCAAGAAGGTGTGAGGGCAGCCAAGAATCACTTAAGCAGTGTAGAATCAAGGTGACAGATTGGAATGTTCTCCATGCAGCCCTAAGTGGAGGCTGGAGGGGAGCCCACAGGTTGGCTGGGAAGGCTGGTGTGAGTGGTGTGGAGCTTGCTGGTCAGCTCCCAGAGTAGGCACAGCTGCCTGGAGTGCATGTCTGAACTCCTCAGACCCAGCAAAGTAGTAGATGACCAAGAGGTAAACCCTCAAGTCTAGCCACGGCTCCCCACAAACCAGTGTCTCCTTCCAGCCTTTTGTTCATTCTAGGTGTACCCATCTGAGCACCTGAGAGATTCCTGCCTTCCTGCTGCTTAGGCGTATGGGGGGTGGGGTGGGCAGGCGTGCAGATTAAGAACAAAGAAGTGAACAAAACATCTAGTGTGTCAGTTGGTATTAAGTGCGATGCAAGAATAATAAGAGCCCTGAAGGAACTGGTTGGTCATTTGAATGTACATAGGCTGCACCTGGTTGGGGCAGTTTTTCGAATCTGGAGATTACCTGGGTTAACTCTTCCTACCTGTTTTATAAAACACTGGGCAGGGACATTGCCAAGTCAGCTCAATTGCATTGCCTTCTTTGTTAAATGAGAATGTGGAGGCTCAGGAAAGAACTCTGAGATCTCTTTGTGAGACATAAGTCGTCTTATAATGCTTATGTAACTAGATAGCCAGTGCATTTGTTTATCTTGATACCACCTTTTATTTGCATGGCTCTAACTTTTTCAAATCTCTCATAGATCTATTGCATTATTTTAGTCTCATACTACATGAGGTAGGAAGAGTGGATATTGAAACATTAGAACTGAAGATACATGACCAGGGTTAATATTATAACATTTAACAGTTGCTACGGTGAAGGTTGTCCACTGGAATGGCCCAGTGGTCATGTGGCTCTAGGGAGAACTGGCTGAATGTCCACCTTGCATATGGCAGGTTTACTTGCTTACTTGGCAGTGTTTTTTTGCAGACATCAGTAAAGTGAGAAACAATTGTGCCACCTTACTGCTTTGAAAGCCAACATTCTGTTGTATGCATAAATAGACAAATATTTGCTTTAAAAAAAATAATCCAACTCCTTACCTCCATTTACTCATGATAACACAACAACAAAGAGGTTCAGACACTTCACTTCGCTCAGCCACATACTGAGACACAAGAACTGTGGCAGTCCTAATACTTATTGGACTTCTTTTATTAAGCAGTAAACTGTTATTGTAGTATGCTAGGTACTGGGTTTAGCATTTTTCATAACTTATTTCATACAACAAATTGTAATGTATGTTACCTTATTGATGAGGAAACTGTATGCAAAACGTGACCAAGGCAGCATTTGCAAGGTAACATACTCAAGCTGTCACAGATTCTGTGTTAAAATTGGGGCTCAGGCTCAATTCTGTCTCTTTCTGAAACTTAGACTTTCCAATCACCATCCTAACTTCACTGTGGGTTACTCAGGATTTCTAGGAAACTAGAATTTATTCAGATGTTGCAGTCTGTTTTGTTTGTTCATTATCGTAGAGAATCCCTCAGACTTAATTCTGTATTTTAAGATTATTATTACATAATTTACAATGTCTCACAAGAATACCTAATTTTATCCCATTGCTAATATTTAATTATATTACAATTGGGTTTCTCAATGGAGGACTTTATTTTTACCTCTAATGAACTAAAATCGCTTTGGTCCTCAAGTTACTAATAAAACTGTGTGTCTTTGAGATAGAAGTACTTCTAAGACTTTTTCCCAATATTCATTTTTGTTGTGTTCTTTAGTTTTGCATCACAGGAGCTACTAATTTTTGTTTTTTCAATGGCAGTTTTATTAAATCTTTTAGACCTGCAGAAATCAATACTCTTCCTTCTATCTTTAGCGTTACCTACACAAGTGGTGTAGCTTCCCTCAGACAGGTGACGTGCAGCCAAACTGTGTTTGTGCAACTGACCGGCCCTGGGAGGCATATTAAAGAAGATTGGCTCAGAGCAATCAGTGTGGGCTTTGTCCTCGTTCCTAAATTTTGGATTTCAGCTGCTTCCTTCCATCATGCTAGGTTGTACATGGTGAGGCAAAAGTAGATGTACAGTTGTTCATCTGGAAAGTAATACATTAATTAGTAAATAATAATACAAGAATAAACTGCTTCTTGTTCTCCTGTAAACTTATTTTCGCCGCACCCTGTATTGTGCTTGCTGAGTTCAGCGCGCCCCCTGGTGGTGCAATTAATAGGCAATCAAAGTGAGAAAAAAATAATTGCAAAATTACAAGTATAAAGAGTCTCTGAATCTAGATATGATTGTCTTATTATCATTTGTAAGGCTCTCAAATGTATAAAATCTTCTTTCATTTAAAAAAGTTCATCTGTAGCTATTTATATAATATTGAGGTAATGCAAACATAAATAATTTGGTACCAATCTCCAGGTGACTTTTCAAAATAATTTCTTGTTTTTTATGTCAAAACTAATACATATATATTCTAGAAATGTTAGAAAGAATGTATTAAAGTAAAAGAATCATTTATAATCTCATGACCCACATGAATTAAAATTTTTATGCCTATCTTTTTTTTCTATATGTATAGACTAAAAGAAAACTTACACAGGCTGCTTTATCTAACGTAATATTTTCCCACTTAACTATAGGTGTGAATTTGATTCTGCATTATTGCAGAGCTGTCATCTTTTTCATTGTTAGTGGTTGTTTAGTTTGATCAGTTCCATTGTGTACATCATTGTAGATTACTATACATTATTTTCTTAAAGTTAATTACTAAAAATAGAATGGCTGAATCAAAAGGGTATGCAGTATTTTAAGGTATTTGATATTTATTGCTTGGTTATTTGTTAAAGTAAAGCGTCTTTTTGAGAATGCAATTTTTTTGGCTTGTAGTTTCTAACTTTCGCATTCCTAGTTTGTGCCAGGAATTGTACATTGTGTTTTACGTGCCTCACTCTCATTTAAACCTCACAACAATCTTGTGAAGTAAATACTATTATTATTATTGTCCCCACTTTACAGGGAAGGATAGTCAGGCTTAAAAAATTAAATAGCTTTTATGTGACTTCAAGAGCAGGGAGGCAGTCGGTTTTAGGAAATTTGATAAAAATAGCTCTTTGCATTCTTTGAATCTTGAACTAAGTGGAAACTAATACAGACACCTCTTCTTTGGCAAAATACAGAACAGAGGAGTTGACAGTGTCAACTGATGGTCATTGGCACTAATTCAAATGCCAACATGAATCCCCAGTTTGGGGTTCAGTGAAGAAGGAAACTAGTACAAACAGCTCAACTGTAATATAGCATGGCTCTGGAAACAGCGTTGCCATGAAACAGTTCAGTAGTGCTACAGAACAGCTGTGCATTATCATGACAGTGAGGGTGCTTCTTCTGGGTGTCTTTATCAGAAAAACACAGTCTTCAGTCTTGGGTGGAAAGTACTACTGGCCAGAGCAGAACTGGCTTATATAGACAGAAGTCCCCATGTCAGGTCCCTGATTGGTCAGAATAGAGGCACTCTGATTGGTCAGAGCTGCAGAGCTCAAATTGGATGGTGAAAGCTTCTGTCCTATTGGTAGGTATAGGACTCCAGGAACTCCTTCAGGGCTGACTCATGTAGCAGAAACAATGCATGCAGGCAGTTAGTTCAGTGCAGAGGCTTCTCTGTGAAGTGCAGTTTGTGTGAGAGACCCTGGTGCAAAAATGATTGCTAAGCTTTTGCTTGTTTGCTTGCTTGTTTTTGAGTCCAGTTAGCTAATGGGAACCCTTCCTACTGTCTTTGTTGTTGTTGTTGTTGACAACAGTAATAGAGAAGGAAAAGGAAATCAACTTGGAAACGTGAATAAAAATTTAAGCTACTACCCTATCAATTAGATCTTCATGTTACAAGAAGAAATGCTGGACAACTCAGTGATAATTGTGTAATTATGAATGTTAGGGGACTACTACTATAGACAGGATTTCACTAGATCTCGGAATTTTTTTTCATGAATGTATTTTTGTTAGCCATAATTAGTCTTGAGCCTTGTTAAATTGTTCCCAAGTATTCACAAGTTGACTAAAAATAAAATGATATCAGAAAATCTCCAATTTCTGAACAAAGCTCATAAATTGGTGTTTTTAAATGTATGTCATCAATCTCCATCATTTCTTAAGTTTATCTCTCATTGTTGATCATTGAGAATCTACATTTCACTTTTGTCAACTTATGGATACTTTTTTGTGTGTGTATTATCTTTTATTATATAAAACTCAGAAATAGATGTAGCAAAAGAAAAAGATATTGCTCATCATTAACTGTTATAAATACTCTGTTAATTTTTGCTTTTCTCTGCTACACCTGTGCATTAGACATTTGCCCTGTATTTGCTGTTTCTGATCAGTTTTCCTCAAACTCATCAGCATTGCCTTTATTCTTAGGAAAGAAGCTTGACCCCTTTTTCTTCCTGCCTGACTTAGCCTTTCAAAGAAATCTCAAGTAACCTTTAGTATAACCACAGCTTCTGTCATTTCTCTTTGCCATTTCCCTCTTATGATATTCATGGGATTTATTAGGAGTCTTTGAAATAATCAAAGTATCCTATTTAATTTTTACATCATTATTATTTTTGATGCTCCAGCTGTTTCCTTCAGGCAGTGAGTCTTGCATTTTCCCCTAATCTTGATGTAACCTTGCTACATTGCTAAAGTACTTTGTTGTCATTATAATTCTCTGAAGTGTCTTGAAGATGCTCAGCTCCTTTCCCACCCACTCTTAACATTTTTTTTTTTTAGGGACAATTTTCTATTTTATAGCCAAATTCATAAATCAGACTTCTAAGTTCTACACACTTGATTTAACAAGAGTATGTGAGTAGCCTAAGAAAATCTAGTTTTCTTTCTCTACTGTTTAGAGCTCAAAACCTGTAGGGCTCAAAACATTGTCCTTGCAGATGAAGCCTGCAGAAGTGGAAAAGTTTCCTGGGAGTTTAATTTTGTAATTCTGCCATAATTTATCTGTCATTATAAAGGCTAATGTGCCAATGGCCTCAGTTCTAGAGCCTTCTGTCTATCTCATCTTCAGAGAAAGACCTCCGACCTCTCTCTAGCACACCCGGGTCCTTCCTGCTTCCGTTCCCTTGACCTCAGTCAGCAAAGACAAGAAGACACAATCAGTAGAGTTGAGAGTTGCTTGGGAGTTGGAAACCTTTGATCTCTTGCGTGTTTCTCTTGCCCCTATTTTCTTGAGTCTCAGATGATCGTGGCCCAAACTGTTCTAGTGATTTCCTTTGTCCTCTTAGTCCAGGTTTTCTGTTCTTGTTGTAGGTTTACTCTGCAGCATGTCACCTCCCGAGAGAGGCTGGTGTCTCATTGTGAGCAGGGCTGATCCTCTTCACACAAACCTATTCTCCGCCTCTCTGTGCTAGACTGTGGCTCTCCTGGAGGAAGGGGGGAGGGGAGAGAAACATAAATGTGACAGAGGAATATTGATCAGTTGCCTCTCTCACGTGCCCAGACTGGGAATCGAACCCACAGCCTAGGTTTATGTCCTGACCTAGAACTGAACCCATGACCTTTCAGTGTATGGAACGATGCTCCCAACCAACTGAGCCACACTAAGCCAGGGTACAAAGAGTTTCTCTAAGGTCGTCTGGCTAGTAGTTCTTCTAATGGTATTACTCCCTTTTCCCTTTAAAGTCCCTTTGAGTTCTTTGCCCTTTTTTAACCTCTTAAGTGCATTCTAGGTAGAATATTTAAAAGCAGTTCTTGTCTGGAGACCTGTCTTTGGGCTTTTTGTCTTTTGGTTATAGCCATTTTTGTTCAGATGTTCTTTTTCTCATGGATATTTGTGCCTAATACATGTGAGACTCTAAATAGGCTCCAAATAACATAAAATTATTCATAAATAGATACATGTTATACGTGTATATGTATATATTAGTGGTATGGATCATATATATTACATAATTCAATTCAGACGGGGTTTAAAGGCTCTGTGTGTTGGTTATCCATAAAGACACAGACAAGCACAGCTCAATTTTATTCTGTTTTGCTTTATTGTGTTTTATGTAAATTGAAGGTTTGTGACAGCCCTGTGTTTTTTAGCACTTATATTTTAGTGTTAGCATTTTTACCAATAATATGCTTTCTAATTAAAGTAGTACATTCTTTAGACATGTTATTGTACACAATATTGTATAAGCATAACTTTTCTTCAAGATTTTATTTATTATTTCCAGAGAGAGAGGAAGGTAGCGAAGCAGAGAGGGAGAAAAACACCAATGTATGGTTGCCTTTCACCTGCCTCTGGCTGGAGACCTGGCTTGCAACCTGGTTATGTGCCCTGGCTGGGAATCGAACCAGCTATCTTTGGGTTCACAGGCCAGCACCTTACCCACTGTGCTACCAGCCAGGGCTTGTATAAGCATAACTTTTATATGCACTGAGAAACAAACAAACAAAAAAAAAAACTGTGTGACTTACTCTATTGCAATATTTGCTGTATTGTAGTGGTCTGGAACCAAACCTGCACTATCTCCAAGGTCTGACTATGTATCTATACACATGTGCCATAATATATGAAAAGCTGCCCAGCCATGACACTTCGGTGGCTGAAATTTTTCTCTCTCTTTTTTTTTTTTTTTTTTTTTTTACCAGAAAATAAACACCTGCTTTATTAATACAATAGCCACAGAAAGGGTTTCCAATTCCTTAGAAAAAGAGCACAAACCAGCACCACTTGCTAAGTGTTATCAAGATGAAATGCTCACATTTCCTTTTCGGAGCTTTCTACCATGCTGCTGTTTCATCAGGCAACTGCCATCAGAGCTGCTGTTAAGGACACAGGTAG